>JXCR01142041.1:203306-216077 GCA_002079205.1 Phalaenopsis hybrid cultivar
TATATATGTTTTGTAAAAATATAAGTGTCAATCACATCATTTTATCATTCAAATACATAATGTTTTAAAAGTAAAATAAATTCATTTAACATTAGTTTTTCAAGTTAACTTTAACTAATTTAAAATACATTGCTTAATAAGCTATAATAAATTGAGAATTCAATTGAAATCGAGCAATTCATATAATTTTAGATTGAGTGAGCACTTATTGCATAATTCTTGATTATTTAAAGATTTTTCATTTGAAAAAAAATGATGACTGTGATGAAGAGATTTATCTTAGTTAAGGATATCTTTCTCAACACTTCTTTCTTATTTTTCTCTTATATTTAACCATATATAAAAACATGTATTGTAGTAGAAGATATCAAATTGTATTCATATACCTTGACATGGTATTATAGTTTAATCATCAATCACTTACGACACCTTTTGAAAGCATGAATATCTCTAAATGCCTTTTGTGTCCATGTCAGAAATAGACGTGATTCTAATTTTCCCTGAAAGAAATCTTACATTTTTAAAATTGTGTCAAAAGCAGTTGATAGTAAAATTAGACTTTTGCCATGTCCTCAAAGGGTTTAGACATGCATCGACAAACATATACACATAAGAGAGGTGTATGGAAATAAAAAAAATGTGTTTCACATACAAGGGAAATAGCACAAAAATTGAATACCATCTTGACTTTCTTTCAGAAATATAGTTGTTCCTCTGCTTCAAGGACGAGTCATTGACAAATATTTAAAAAAATATTCTCAAGAATAACAAGGTGCACAATGATTTAGGTAATGTCATTGATCCATATTTCAATGATGGTCAATTTATTCTCTCTACTTCGACAATCCATTGACAGAAATCCAAATTTCACAAGCTTCTTGGCTTCGTCTAGTTGACTATCTAGTGCCTCCTCTGTAAGCATTAGCAAATTAATCCATTAATTAGTATCGTCTCTACAAAGCGTCAGCAAGTCTTTTGAGAAGTCATTGAACAAATCCCTAGCCTCTTTTACTCATTAAAGGTTAATGAATCTTCTAATAATTTTGTTAATTAAAAAAAAAACCCAGCCTCTAATCTTCTACATTCAAATTCATATTATTCTTTCATAAAAGTAGTTTTCTTCTTTCTTACCCTTATATATTTTTATCAATGTTAATAATGGTTGATTTTCATATTAAATACTTACCTTATATACATGCTATTATAAAATTATTGTTACTTAACATGAATTTTTTTTTTATGAGTATAATGTGTGCTTTTTTTTGGTACAAAAATACTTGCTGATTTTTGAACTATAAGATGTTTTTTTATCATCAAACTGTAAAACAACCAATTAATTTTATGAGAAATCAATCTAGATATAACTAGAATCTGTAAAGTAAAAATGATTTTCTCACAAAATTAAAATGATTGTATTGAACTCAAATTTAAGAAACCTGAGCCAACCTTTTTTCACACAAAAATAATGAGAGTTAAAACATTTGAATTCATAGATAATAGTTACTAACTAAAATAAAAGATTAGTTTTGTCTTTTATAAATCAATGCAACATGTCGATCAAAATTCCTCTATCTTTTATTTTGTTGATCATCATCAATGTTACATTATTAACAAATTATATTGATTACATAGAAACAACCTATTCAAGAAGCTTAAATTGATTAGCATAATTACCAACACCTCTGAACTTATATTTTTTTTTTTCTTTTGGTCAGTTAAGTCAAAAATTTTATTTGTAGATATTAGTTTCAATTATGTTATTTGAGCGACTACAATTAAGTTTTTTTTATTGTATAAAAAGACAATATCTTTTGAAATGGGCATTAATGCAGTCGGTAAAAATCCCATAGAAGATAAGTCTAAACCTGTATATATCTATGTTACCGAATTTGATAAAATAAGGCAATTAGGGAAGGAGGAAATATAGAATTTCCATGAACTTTTCTCGATGAAAGTATAAGAAATTATTCTAAGGTGAAAGCTCACTTGCTCAAAAAATGAAAGCATTTCATTATATCCTATAACAACATCAATAAACTTCAAAAAGTGCAAAAAACTAGATACAGAGGCTGAGCAAAATAAAAAAAATAACTCATTTAAAGAAGTTTTGATTCCTTCTTTTGGGTGTAGATCCCAATGATAGTGTAGCTTCAAGTCCAGAAGCCAATTAGTTTGGTTATGATCTTAAAAAAAAAAGACAGACAAATACTTCTCTTAAAGGAGTTTTTAATTAGCAAGTTAAAGATCATTTGAATTTGAATAATGAAATTGCTTGCATGTTATATTCTACAGCTCTTCCATTTCATTTAGCAATCATAAAACTTGATGATTTTTCATATGCATTCAATACCACTCGTAGCAGATATATTTCTCCAAGTTAGAATCTCTTGAAGACTACATTGATCAAAAAGGAAAAAACACAAATATTGAAATAATTCTTGAGCAAATACAGAGTCTTGGAATAAAAAGAGAGTTGCTACTATATGTGACAATTAGACTAATGCACAAAAACCTCATTATATTCATGTTAGTTATAGAATTTGAGCCTATATTTATAAATGTCATCAAATATGACGAAGCAAATAAAGATGAGTTTCATATCGCAAATCAAATCAAATCAAATGAGTTATTGTGAGGGTGCGTTAAATAAAATAGTTCAAGAAATCACTGACATTGCCATCATATTATAGAGCTGCAAGAACACTAATTGAGACTCAATACCTTGACATTTCTTATGCTCCATTTATTGTTTTTTTTACATTGAATTCTGTATTTAAATATATTTATGCTTTACAGAGCATAGAAAATAATGAGATCGACTAGAAAATGTAATTGGTTATTGGGCTCAGAGATATTATAAGATGCAAATTTCATAAAGACCATCACGAACAAGTCTAGAAACAATTAATTTTCAATAAATTCATAAAGTTAAAAAAGTTGGCTACTGTAGAATCTCATTTTACATTAATAATCATTATGTTTAGCCAAATCAAAACCAAAAAAAAATTGCAAATCATGGTGGCTAATGTCAAGTGGGATATGCATAAATAAAATGTGTAAATAAGACCAAGCTCATGAAGTTAATATTGAATCATTTGAGGTGAGACAAAATAGCTTATATTACTTTTTTTTATAAAGTTGATACATGACATCTTAAAAATAGTTGATAAAGACAAGCCTTATCTCCACATGGTGTCTGACATGGGAGGGGATTATGGTAAATGGTCAATAAGGTCAAAGGGATCATTTTGTCAACATGAAAGAAAGACAAACAATGAAGACTCCAGCATTTATAAGATGATGTATAACATTCTTGAACAAAAAGAATGAATCAACATCCCGCTTCAGCGCTTAGCTCTCTTTTTTAATGCAAAAATACATTTTAATTTTTAGTAAACTTAGCTTAACCAATTTCACAGCTATTAATCTCTTTTATAAAATGCATTTTTTTATTAGTTATTACAGCGTTACACTCTGAAACAAAGCTTCAAATCATATTGCTCCATATAATATGGAATATCAAACTAAAGGAACAAAATCTTAAATACATTTTTTTAAAAATATTGAAAATAGATCAATAATTAATCTAAACTTCATTAACTTATTTAGATTTAGTAGTTCTTTTATTGACCATAAATCCATAGTTTCTAAAGCCATTATAAATGAAAAGGCCTAATGGATGATTTATGGACTAGTTCCCCGCGAATGTAAAATTTCGCTCTTACATTATTACCTCAATTATATTCCTCTTCTTGATGAAAAGAGTACATACTCTTTTATCAGTTCACTCAATTTACTTAGAAAGGAATAACGTCACTACTCAATAGAGTGAAAATTTGGTAACGTGCTAACTAATCTTCATCATTAATGTAAGAGGAGTTCAAAATATATTCAGAGAGACTATGTTGTGGGCCATTAGTGGAGATATATTAATTATAATGGATGACATTGGAATACATAAAATTGTTGATCTCTCGATTGATGAACCATCTTTGTAAACTTTGTTTTCTAATTGAAAGTGAAGGTATCGTTAAAGAGAAAACATATGCTAATGCTAATGATAGTCATAGCATTGAGTTTGCTATATATATATATATATATATATANGCTTTTTCGGGTTTTCTGCCTCATGAGGTTATATGTGAGTTGAGCGCCTCACATCTTGCATAGAGATTGATGAGGCACCCACAATTGAAAGTTCCAGCTTATTATTTAAAAATAAATATAAATATAAATAATTAGATGAACCCTTTTTTATAAATCCAATTGCTCCCCCAACCTCATGCATGCATGCAAGCTTTTAGATCATATAGCATACCCAAGCACCTCTCCCCCATGCTCATTTCTCCTCATTATCATGCATGTCGTATGTCGTCTCCTCCTTAGTCAACGCTAACTTCTCATGTTTTCTTTCTTCCAAAGAAACATATTTCCTCTTCCTCCACCACAAGGCTTCTTTTGGTAACAACCTCCAAACCCCAAATTTTTTTCTTTCTTAAAACTTTTTTTTTTTTTTTGCTTTGTTTATTTAAGAATTTTTTTGTTCTTTTGAGCATTTGTATGTTTCAGTTTTTTTTTTTTTTTTTGAAATAAAACTTTCATTCTAGGATTTTCTAAAGATGGTTAGAGATCATAAAAAAGTCACAACAAGACACAAAAAGATAAAGCAAAAAAACATAATGTGCAAAGTAAAACAAAAGGAAGTGACAAGGCGAATGTTTACTTGAAGTGCAACTACTGCAATAAGATGGTTAAAAAGAGTATTACAAGAATGAAAGAGCATATTTCTGGCTCTCATAAGAATATTGCTCTATATGTCAAGGTGCTTGAGGAGACAAAAGAGGAGATTTCTGCATATATGAACAAGGTAATAACGTCAATGCATTTAGTGCAACAACAGTTTGATGACAAAGTAAATGTATGGTCATAACCCCCAAAGGTTTGATCAGTGTCATTTGCATGCCACAGTATATAATCCTAATCTACAATTTTAGTACTCGGACAAAATTTGGCTTATATCATGATAGGAATAGATTGATAGCAGACTTAACTAGAATGGTGAAGGTTAATTTATAAATATTCTAAAAAAAAAAGATATCATCTCTAGACAACATGAAGATAACTATACAATTGCAAAATACTCCCCAAGTAGTTTAACATTTATTGGTTTATATTCCAACAAGTAAGTTATTTTAATTGTGTATTTTTTTTTCAAATTTAGTTAAATAGTAGCTTCAATTTGATGATGTCACTTCATAGCTACAGAAATTTACTATTAAAGCATTAGGCTTACATCCCTATCATCTAGTTGTAAATGAAACTGAAGTAAATAAAATTGAATCTATACAAAATAAAAATAATTTCAATCACCTTAACAACGAACTCCTTGATTTGTATGCACAGCAGAATATGAAGGAATAGATATTTAAGGAAAAGAATTTAGACGATGAAGAACATTAGTTAGTTTGTAGTGATGTGCAATAAAACAAATAATGGTTTGTGGATGATGATGATAGATGATACCGGAGTTAACCCAAAATCACAACAGAATAATATTTTTATTGTTGAAAAGTAAAAGGGGGGTTACAAACAAGACACTTGAAATCAGGAAAACAAAAATAAGACACAAAACTAGGGCGTAGATCGGCGATGTGGTGCTACGGCAAAAGGAATTGGATTAGGTGAGGGAGGAAGGTTAGTTGTAGTAGTAAGGAGGAACAAGGGTTGACGATTTGGGATTGCAGCTGAGATTGGGAGGGTTGTAAGGAGGCGTGTGGGTTGGGAGTGTTGGATGGGGCTGACAGTAATATCTAGTGAGGTTAGGGGATTTTAGCAGTGGTTGCAGGAGTTAGGGTGAGTATCAGCAGAGAAGTAGAGACATAGGGTGTTTAGCGGCGGCTGGATAAGGGGAATAGGTTGGTGGTAGAATCACAGGAAGGATGAGGGTGACGAGGGGCAAGCGGCAAGCCAGAGAGGTGCCTGGAGGGATGCGGCAGTAATAAGAAGGTTGCAGAAGCATTGGTAGCAAGCACGAAATGACGGATACACACCACCTCGGGACGAATTACAGCCAAAGCACATTCTTGCCGTCAGATACAACCGTAGAAGAGAAAAGGTAAACATCAAAGGCTATGTGGACAGAAATCTTAAAGCAAAAACTATACTCAAATGAAAATAAAATAACACATATATAGTAGCAGATAAACAGGAGAGGGAAGACCCCTCCCTTGGGCAAAAACCCTAGACCAAACCAAAGGGCTGGTCAGCTCCCTTGTGGCTCCCCTGTTGAACCGGTCCAAGCCTAGATGAGCTCCACGTCCATAGAGTTAAACAATCAGATTTGCAACAAAAGACCTCAATGTTAACTTTTACAATGAAGATAAAAGGAAGAACAACATGCCTAACACAAGTCCACCATTAAATAATAGAAAATTTTCTATTAAAATTTTAGAGAATGATGAACATCAATTAGTTTGTAGTACATACCATCAAATAAAGAATTATTTGTGGATGATGACAAACGAGTTAAACAATAATATTTGCAATAAAAGAACTAAATGTTGATTTTTTTAAACCAACATGCCTAACGCAATTCTAATAAATTAATAGAAAAAGCTTCCATTAAAATTTATGCCTTTGAAGTTGTAACACTCAACATAGTCATTTTTTTAAACTTTAATTAATATTCTTATTAGTCTTTATTGATTAAAGAAGAAGAAAATGATTAAGATTAAAAATAAGAAGAAGGTTATAAAGAATAGTGATATAATTGAGGATGAAACTTAAGACAAATCAAATCATTATGACAATAATTCTAAGAGAAAAACTCGCTGAGTGGTAAGAATGTTCGGGATTTCTAAATTTAAAAATTCTAACCTTAATAGATTGTCATGTTCTTACTTTGATGGGAGATTTGGAAAGAGAGCTATAATAATAAACTTATTTTGAATAATTATATTCTTATTTTGATATACTATTTACTTTGATGTTTGTACGACACATCTTACTACATGATTCAATGTTATGATGTTAATATGTCACTCCTTATTTCATGCTTTGATGTTAGTATAATTTCTTACGCCTTGCCCCACGGAAAAAAATGGTACACTAGCTAATTGGGCAATTTTAAGCCTTGAATTATATTTAATTTTTTCTTTTTGAAGAGGACCTTGGTATTTACTTTTTTGGAGGCAATAACATCTTGATACTAGGTCCAAGGTCTTTGCCCATTCATCTAGGTTTTCATTATTTCATTTCTATTATTAATTACTATAATAAGCTTACTAGGATGTGTTTAGTAAATTTTCAATCCTAAGTGTTTGTTGCATTCCAATAATTTATCAAAATAGATGGATTCAATTTTCCGCTTCACTTCAATTTTTCCAATTCATTAATTCCTTGATATAAATGAAATCTACCTTTCGCTCTGTTTGTGTTGAAATTGGTATTGTATATCAATCATCATGTACTTATACCTACTAACAAAGTGTTGCGATTGAACTTAAGTATCTACATCACCATAGTAACGCTCGGACCTTGTTTGGTATGAATTTTCCTAAAAAAAATTGGGCAGTAACCACTCTAACAGCCTATCTTAATGTATATCCAATTTCCCTTTTAAATCCACACAACTCTATTTTCTCCTAACTAGTTTTTTTTTATTAGATTTGTTTTGGCTAAACTCTTTATCCAAGATGTGATAAACTCTCATCATGTCATTAAATGTATCTTCCAGACTTATTCTAATATTCAAAAGGGTTATTGTTGTCATGATCCATCTACACATCACCTTTATATATTTGTGGATGTTACCTTTCATGAAATAGCTTCCTACAACCCCCCACCCCCCTACCTTAACTAAAAAAGTTTTTCTAAGTATTCTACATCTTACTTAGGTAATTGCTCCTTCTCTGCTATAAATTTATACTCATTGCCTTATTTGCCTCCTTCCGATGCACCTCCTTTCATCCCATCTATCATCTATCTACACCAAAAATCTCATATCACCATCTCCTAATCGCTTTCTAAAAACATAAGTGACATTATGCTAATCATTTGATATAGTCATATCCATAAGTATCTATTGGCTTTGTTTAATTGATTTTCTTTTCCTCTCACTTCAGCTATACTCTCAAGGCTTATCAGAAAGCACTATTCAATGCCACAAAAAAAGTAATGCAGAAGATGTTGAAATGGGGGGCTCTTCTTCATTTTCACACTTGGACCTAATCACTCCCTGCAAAATTAAAATCAATTGCATGGTTAATGAGACTACTAACCACTACAAGGGAGTGTTTGGTTGCAGGAAGGATTTAGATTTAGTAGGATTTAGAAAATCCGGATTTAGAAAGTCCAGCCCTTGTTGTATTTATTAAATTCGTATTTAATATTAATCAAAGACAAAATTCGGACCTTAAATCCAAATTTTCAGAAATCCATAGAACCTGCATTTTTTTATGTTTGGTTGGATTTAGTAAATTCGATAAATAAATCCTATTAATAAGGCACTAACAAACACCCCCAAGGCTCGATAGGCTAAAGAATACACACAAGTCTATGGGCGTTAACTATTTTTAAGGCATTTTCCTCATTTGCTAAGCTTAACTCTGTTCTCCTTCATTCTGTAGCCAATAATCAAAACTATTTTAAGGGCTTTTCGTAAACATATGTAGCTCGATAATGTTTATAATATATAAAGAAAATGGACAAAAAGGTTATATCAAACAGTCATCAAAAGTTTTCAGATTCTAAGAAACTGTTTAAGTATCAATTTGGATACTTGGCATTGCAATCACATAAGCAGGAATCTTATAGGCTACTCCAACTTTATATGGATTATTTGATAAATGACGGTGAGAAATATATACGGCCAATGGAGAAAAAGTTCAGCCCATACTTTGTGTCTCTAATATCTCTAAATACCTAAATCTTAACTCACCATAATGTAGGTCTTCAAAATCTTTGCAACGGCAACATGGAAAACCCTAATGATAGGCAACCTAGCCATGCATGCTGCCAAAAAATCATCTAAAACAAATTAAGAAACTAGTAAAACCAAAGAAAATGAGCGGCTAGGTATAGCAGGAACTAATCCAAAAATACAAACATAAAGCATCCGCGGTCACAATGACGTAATCATTCGAATATGCCCAAACTGGCACAAAATGAGGACAAAGAAAGCATCAATTATAAAATGATTCTCTTTATAATATCGCATTACTGCAAAGCCTTTCCCAATATCCAATTTCAAATTGATTTCAACTAAAAGAAACAATTCACAACCATATCGCCGAACAAAACAATAAGCTGAAGCAACTGATAACGGAAAAGAGAAGGAAAAGAATGCGAAGTTGTTGAATGAGTTGGAGAAGGAGGAAGAGAAAGAGATCAGAGAAGACTAACCAGGCAGCCTCTAATATTTTAAGTAACCGGAGAGGATGAAGTGTTTCCCCCAATATTCACCAGCGCTTCCAGGGCTTCCTCCGGATCTCGACGCGATGGAAGATTCCCGACGATCTGATCAATTTGGAAGATGATGGGCAACGAGATGGGGTTTTAGATCAAAGCTTGGAGAAGTTTGAGGTGCCGCGAGGAAGGGGAACTTGCGTGTATCTAATATTCCGCTCTGGCAGGTTTCTAAATTCTAAAGTTAGCCCACACGCGGACGGGTTTTGATTGATCTCGACCGGTTCGGGCTCCTTTGGGTAGTTTTTGTTCGAATTTTTCATTAACAGTGAGTTGAATATTTGACTTTCAATTTATAGGATACAAATGAATTTTAATTCGAACATATTCAACATCTTTTTCTCAAATTAATTAATAATNAATATTAAAAAAAAAATTAGATTTTACTGATGTAAATAAATAAAAATTGAATGGTATGTATGAACATGTAGAAAGAAATATTCTCATTTCCTAATAAAACATCTCACTCGTCGTAGTCATCATTTGTGTATTGGGGTTGTATTTGCTATGTATTGACTAAGTAAAATAACGTTTATTTTAGGAAAGTTATAAATAGTTCAAGCCTTTACTTTGTTTTGGGAATTGGGGAACATAAATTTATTAAACTTCATAAACTTATATAAATTATATCATTTAAAATATATTTTAATTGATAGAATTATTTCAAAAATATTAATGCATATTCATATTGAGAAATTTACTGGATCTAAACTAATTATCGTTGATAATAGAATTTTGCTAATAATAATAGATAAGAGATTAAAAGAAAAGCAAAGATAGGAGAGTTTAAGGGTGTGTTTGCGGCAGTGGTGCAATGTCGCACCAGTTTTTTTTAATTTATTTGGCAAAACTATGTTTTGTCTGCTTTCTCAAAAAATTGCAGCTGAAAGTTATATTTTCCTACTATACCTAGCTATCTATTGTGGTTGTTAGAACGTTACGGTCAGACTTTAAAAAAAATTTTAATAGTTACCAGTCTTTTGAACAATAGCTTCTTATTGAGCAGCTTCACAGTTGCTTCTTCAAATTGCTGCAATTGTCCCAAAGAAACACCAAAAAGTGATATTACGGGATTTTCACAAAAACTACCAAAAAGTTTAAGATAAACACAATATATGATTGTGTCAAAGTGGGTGAGATTTTAACTTCACTTCTTGTTTTTGGGTTTAGGTTTGGGTAGCACTACCTAAAATGCTACATTTGGGTAGTATAAATAACATTACATAATTACATAGGATGTGTCGTCGACAATTTTTTTTAGCAAGAATGAATCTAGATGCATTTTGATAGGGGATCTTCCAAATTCGATTTCAAAATTGTTTGGGTCTTGATTTAAGCAAGTTTAAATTCAAACTCACAGTTTTGACAAAATGAACCTAATGATATCAAAAGTTGTTCAATATGAATCCAATCAAGCCCCGATCAAGTCGTTGAAGTATAATTTGATACTTTTGATTCTCAATTTAATGGTCAAATGAACTCCAAATTCGACATATTTATAGTTGAACGAGCATCTTTATGAGTGAAATTCAACAAGTTTAAAATCTCTTAATTCCAAGGTCTTTAAAAAAACCAAATCCTTAAAATAAAGCACATGTGAACAAGATTGGCATGAACTGTTCGATAAGGTAATTAGGAAAATTACACACCAAAAGATAAAAATACTTCTAAAAGGATATAAATATGCCCCATGTCTTCCTTGAAAGGAGGAGAAGAGAACAAAAAGTTGAATTCTAGAGCTTGTCATGGAGAGAAGACCTGATGAGTAACCTCCTGCCTCAGTAACTGTCAACCACCGCCGACCACCTGCTTCATAGCCGCTAGACACTATCGACCACCGTCTTCCATCACCACCTGTCGCAACCGACTAACAGCCATTATCCACACTGCTTGTAACAGTTGTAGTCAGACTACAACTGTTGTTGAAATTTCTAACACTTGTATTTTTTCAACAAGTGTAATTTTCATTATAAAATTATAACCTTGATCACTTTATTGTAAGAGAATAGTGTTCACTTGTACTTACACACATATAATAGATTACTTTGACTGGGTTAGGCCTCATAATTTTTTTCTTTTGGGGTTTTTTTAAATAAAAAATCTTAGTGTTTCCACCTATTTATTTTATTTTATCTGTGTCTATTAGATCGTTGTGCAACATTAAAACGTTAAATTATCACCCCATCATCATGAAATTTTTGGGTACGTACCAATGTTTAACAAATACTAGTTGTAAATTATAAAAAATTAGCAAATTTGTAGCTTTCTATTTACATTAATAACTTATAAAAAAGTCAAGATAAAAAATATATTTAGAATATATTTACCAAGTGATACTTCTTTGATGAGGTCCAGAATGATTTCCTTTTGAGCTAGTGAATATATTTAAATGCTTGTGCTACATCAAAATTGAATTAATGTGCTAATTTAACAAATTTGTAGGCTTAGTGTAAGTTTAGCAAGTTCAAATTATAAATATAATGATCATGGATGTAATAAATGGGTAGAATAGACTTGATGACTCAAACTGACAAGATCATTGATAAGATCATCTTATCTTATGATGTCTTCAACCCTATGGTGAGTTAATTAAAATACTTATAAAATTACTTGAATTTGTTTCATATTATAAAGGGGTTTCATTGACTCAACTCAGATGAAATTGGGAGTGCATAAATTCCCAAACTTTGTCATCTCATTAAAAAAATTTTAAAAGATTAATTAAAGAATAAAAAAATTAAAATTTTATCTTAATCAACTAATAGATTGATCATAAATGATTATGTGGATTTAACCTTTTTTTTACATGTTTGCATCATAGAAGGAATTTATAAATATTATATTAAATTAGCTCATTTGAAGATTTTTCTCCTTTTTATTTATATTCTTCCTTAAATTTGCTTTGTAACCTTCTTCTTTTGTAGGCCAAGGTGAAAAACTTTGATGTCCTAAGACTTGATGATCATTCAAATGGAGAACTCATTTCTTTTATCTTAAATGAGTACAATAAGGAAATCCATAAAATTTTTAAAATATTGAATTAATGTAATGAATGGTGGAGATTCCATTTAGATTGAGTGTGGAAGCTTAATCATAGTTTTAATAATTATTTAAAAGCTAGGCTTCAAAGCCAACCATAAAGAAAGACTTATAAATATAGCTTATAGTACTTATGTTCAAATTTAATATATTAAAATAGAATATATATATATATATATATATATATATATATATATATATATATATATATATATATATATATATATATATATATATATATATATATATATATATATATATATATAT
>JXCR01142041.1:216471-331100 GCA_002079205.1 Phalaenopsis hybrid cultivar
TATATAACACGTTGATGTGTAGAGTACATCTGATCTTCATTATTTTGCATTAGCCTATTTTTATGTTAATTTCATGCTTTTGGAATTTCTTTTTATTTTCTTTTGCAAGATATAGGTTGGAAGATTGATGGGAAATCACCACAATAAAATTAAGGATAAGAGTAGGAGTAGAGCATGGACATCAAGTGAGCAGGAGTCAAGTGCCAGAAGTTCAACTTTGAACTAAACAGAGGAAATGAAAAAGGGGAGCCAGACTTGTAGCGCCCAGGCGCTAACATCACAGCTCATAGGCACATGAAGCCCTGGACTAATTGTGTGTGGAGAATAGAAAGACCAGAAAAGGAACGCCACATCTATGGCGCCCAAGCCCTACATTTCAGTGCTTAGGAAACACAATGCAATGCTTATGCATTGAGTTGCACGAATTGATGGTNTAGGATCTAACATCACAACTCATAGGCACACAAAGCCCTAGATTAAGTGTGTGTGGAGAATAGGAAGACCAGAAAAGGAACTCCACCTCTATAGCACCCAAGCCCTACATTTCAGTGCTTAGGAAACACAATGCAATGCTTATGCATTGAGTTGCACGAATTGATGGTTTTAATAGTTCAATTGCTTTGTTTCTCAAAGGAAGGGACAAATTGGGATATATCAAAGCAATTATAAGTGTTTCAATAGAAAATTAGTATCCCTTAACTTATGTGAGTGTGGGAGAAAATTGTGAGGGGGAGTGTGTGAGGAATTTCTATAGTGAGTTGCTCGATCATGTTATTTAGTCAAATTCAGTGGAGAAGAAAGTCTGGTGTAGTCTTTTAAAGGGTGTATTCTTTCCTGTTTTTATTTTATAAATCTAGTATTTTAGTTATTTTTTATTAATGAAATTTGTTCTTGTTGTTTCAAAGCATGGATAGCACTTAGATTTATTTTTACTCCTTTGAATTGGTAATATAGAGATTTATTATTGCGTTATTAAGATATAATCAAGTTGTATTATGGTGATGTTTTAACCTTCTACATTTAATTTACTCTCAACATGACAGTTGCTTTGTTAAATTTTTTGTGATCTAGTGTTGCTTAAGTATGTCAGAATAACAATTAGGTTAAACACACTGATTTAGGAGAATATGAAAATTACTTCTAGATTAGTATAATTACGAAAGAAAATATGGGATCCTAGGAAAATATTACTTAATTTAGGAAACTAAATGATATTTTGATTTTTAAACCTTCTTTGATCACCAAGGTCTAAGAAGAAATATTATTCATGATTTTCACTTTTAACCTGATCACTTAGTTAAACCCTAGATTTTTAAAATTCAATTGAGGGGAGAACTTTTCACTTGATAGAAATCTCACTTAATTTTTCTTAATTTTTTTTGTTTTTTGTAAAAATTAAGAATAATAACTTTTAAATATCCAATAATTTGGACACTTCAAACTAGACTTAAAAGTAGTAGAAAATAACTTTTATGTTTTGGAAAGTTAACTCGGTCCTCATACAATTGACACACAAACTCAAATCTTTATATTACTGGAGTGACATAAATTTACATGATTGTTGGTGCTCCACAACATTGTAGGCATTAAATTTTTAGTGTCTTTGTCAAGAACATTGTTAAATTTTCAAGTTTAGGTAGATTTTAGTTAAACGGTTAGGTTTTAGACTTAAAACATGTTGTGTCATATTTTTGACATTTTTTTATTTTATGTGTTATTAAAATTCATGAATTTGTATTTTTTTGCTAGATTTAGGGTCACATTCTTGTCTGCTCTAGGTTTGCATGCATATGTCTAAAATAAAAAATTTAGTACCTTTTGAGTCAAAAATTTTAAAAATAGCTCAAAAATTTAAAAAAATCAAAAACTATATAAAAAAAAACACTTAAGGAGTATGCCAACCAAAATGTAGGGAAAATTCACTTGAGTATCAATAACTTTACCATAGAAGCCAACTCATTTAAGCTCAATCCTACCATCATCCAAATAATTTAGTACAACTAGTTTGGGAGATCACTCACAAAAGACCTTAATTTTCACTTAGCTAGTTTCTAAGAATTGTGTGACAATTTCAGGTATAGCGATATCTCTAAAGATGTTATTAGACTAAATCTATTCCTTTTCTTGCATAGAGATAAAGCCAAGATGTTGCTAAACTCATTAGCACTAGGATTGATTACCACTTGAAACAACTTAGCCCAAAAATTTATGTCTAAATACTTCTCTCCATCTAGAAAAAAATTAAAAATAATATCACATCCTATAGCCAATTAGAAGGAGAGTCAATATATGAAGCTTGGGACTAATTCAAAGAACTACTTATAAAATGCTCACACTACGCTCGATCTCACTGCTTATCATTCAAACTATTTGTTATATTTCTCTTATACTATACTTATAGTCATATCCTTTATGACATGTTGATTATCTTCACTGATTGGGACTAGATTCATACTTGTTAATTGAACTAACTCTATGTGATTAACTTTGATTGGTTGCACTTGTGTTGACGAGGGTTGTTGATGCAAAGTTGACAACATAATCATCATTTCTTCCATTGTTTATCTAATTGATCTATCAAATCATCATTTTGTCTCAATTATGCTTGAAGTTCCTGTGTTAGCGCTACCAGGTTTTCATCTTTTAAATGTATATTCTTGGAAATAGAAGCTTCTAGTTGTTCTTGTTATAAGGAACTTGTAGCCTAAGTATCTATTTTATCGATAGTGGCATGCTCTTCTTCCATCACATCTTCAAGAGGTTCTTATTATTCTTCCATGACATTTAGTGGTTCTTCTCATTTGATCTCATACATGATTTCTCTTTTCATTTCTTTTTTTTTCTTTTTTAGTAACCCATTCCTCTTTAATCTTTTTAATATTTTACCTTAATTCAACTAGGATCTCTTCCATAGGGTATCCTTGCACAATATGAATATTTACCGACACATACTACTTCACATGCTCTATCTCAGTACTAAGTCCTTAAGGTATTTCAAATATTTCCTTTGGTGTATTGTTGGTTATATTCTTTCCAGGTGATGCAAACACCACCTTAGGCCTTCATTCTTGCCTCATAAATAATGATGCTGACTGAAGTGAAGTATTCACCTCTATATCATCAAATGTATAGGAAGTATCATCACCAGGTCATGTATTAATCACCTGACCAATTGATTTCTTTTTATTATTTAACTATCTACTATCATCTTATGATGTCCTCAACATATAAATATGGAAAGGTAGTTATAATTAATGAGATTCATGCTTTACTTTAGGCTCTCTACAAAATTTTGAAAACACTAGCACAGATTTTCTTGATGCTATCAACTTCTTCCAATTTGCCCGATCTAGTTTATTATCCTCTGATCGGGGATACCCCCGTATCTCTCTTTCATATCCATTCAAGCATATTTGTTTCTCAACCTCTTGTATTTGTTCTCTTGGTTCCACTGATCTGGTTTACCACTTCTAAGAATCTTCCTTTTTTCACATAATGGGATATTGCACACCCCATTCTTTGTAGAATCATAGAAACAATGCATTTTTCTTTTGTATTCATCTTCTCAAAATTGTCTTGACCTTTATAAAATGTTACTTATTTTGTCTTCCATGAGTATAATCATACTCAAAAAGTGGAGGTGGGTGTTGAAGATCTTGCATATATTTTCCTCTCCCTCTACTACAGAGGGAAGATGAAACCTACTGCTGTCGGTCGCCTTTTCGTTGTTGAAAAGAGGTGTTTGATTTAATGTAATATATATTAAATTTTGGAAAGTAATATATTAATTTTTGAAAATATAAGACCAAACCGATCCCGTATACAATAGCTTAAATAAGCGAGCACAACACCGTAAGTGATACATCCATCTCGAGGAATAAACATATTACTTAGTAGTGCAGCTCGATTAAATAAACTAAGGAATTTATGACATCCTTTTTAGTTTGCAAAAATATTTATGTTGACCGACAAATTCCCCTATATAATATAAAAGATTGGATAAGGTTTATATTAATCTTGGCTCTTAATGTTTCCTATAAAGGCAAGCTCCATAGTTAATTACATCTTAAATGACCGATGTCACCTAAGAAAACTCTCGATTTATATAAAAAAATATTATCTTCAAGAATTTCAAAGGATAGGACTTTTCAAAGATTGAACAAATGAGTGTCATATGAGAAAGGCTCGAATTTGGAACATTATTATGAAATCCAAAGGGAGAAAAGTAAGGGTTATCAAAGATCCTGAGGAGAATCTCATTGACTTCCCAAGCTATCCTATGGTTTGACTTCAATTTCAAGAAGAAAATTATCAAGTATTTCATCCTGTCAATTATTATTATTTAGGGCTTACATTTGCATGACAAAATCATATAAATAGCCTAGAAGATAGGAGAATTTATGTCATAACGAATGACAACCTTAGAGCCTAAGTATAGTTATGGCTTAAATTGCACAACATGTTTGTGCAAAGGCCTAAAGATAAAGTGGGGATTTATGTCGTACTAGGCAAACAACCTCAAAATCATATGGTTTGTTATTTAATTCTACAAAAGAGATTGTTGTTGTATAATGCTGCCCTCGTAGTCCGCTAAAAGCTCCTCGATGAAGTAGCAGTCCTAAAGTCTAAGGTTCAAAAGATTTAAATGACAAGTTCAGTTCAATCATTATAAGGGGGGTTAAAGTTGATTAGAGTGACACCGGTTAGGATCCCACGGTTCCCTCATTCTAGTACCACTATTTTCTTTTGAATTTACTTAGCTTAAATAAGTTGATAAGTGATCTAGAAACTGCTTATATGCAACAGTATAACAATAATTCTGATTATATTTTTTACTTATATTTCCTTATTTTGCAACAAAACCAAAAACTTTATCTTGAAGAAAAATAAGAATTTAACTTTTAATTTATATATATTGGGATACCACACAAGTATAATTATGGTTATCAAGTAATATAAGACTTTTTAATTAAGACATGAATATCGAACCCACAGGGAAGATATGCAATATTCACTTTTTGGAAAACCTTCTATTTTTAAAAAGATAATTATTTAAGCTAAAGACGTTTTTGCAGTAAAGAAAGTTTAAATTTTTTTGGTAATTTTAATATTTTGACAAAAACAGAACAAACTTAAAAAGATAACTTGAGTTTTAAGCACTAAATATGAAAATACTTTCTCCCTATCATAAATCAGTAATAAGTATATGAATCTGTTGTGGAAGTATGCATATTGTGTTGTGCCAAATATGAGCAATAATATTCTTTACCCTTACTAGAGATGCTATAAAAAATATTGACTAATTTAAAGTTTGAATAGTTCGGAAGACCGACTAGGGAGGGAAGATACTATCTCTCACTCTAAAGTTCCTTCGATTCCCTCCACCTCGGGGCTAACAACTCGAATCAGAACCTAAAACAATAAACCAAGTTGGGGGCTTTAATCTGTCACTTTAAAGTCTTCTAACTCTACACCCTTCAAAGAATATTTTTCTATTTATTTGCACTCAATCATATGAACTACATTCTTATTCATACAACCTCATGTGATTCTTACCAATTGTTGACTTAGACAATACCAGCCCGGTTCTTACATGTTCTCACAACAAATTTTAACATTATTTCCAAATTTATTTGCACTAAATCATATGAATTACATTCTCATTCATACAACCTCATGTGATTCTTTCTTTGTTGACTAAGACAATACCAACCATGTTCTTACATGTTCTCACAACAAATTTTAACGTCTAGATTGGCCAAATCAAGAAGTAAATAAAGTACATAGATTTAAATCATCACAACTTCTTCCAACATTAAAGATCAATACTATCCACAACTTCCATCCAACACTTAATTACTTATCATTTTAAGAAGAAAAATATGGAAAACTACTCAGAATCCATGGAGAAAACAAAACCACACTTTAGTTTAAAAGTAGAAATCATTGTCAAATCAACAACAAGTCTCAATTAAAAATAAAAGTAGTCTAAAACAAAAGATAAAAACTTATCTCAAGTCCTCCTCCAAACTCTTAAAGTTCCTTTGAATCTCTTCTCTTTTATAACACTCAATATAGAACTAAAATTAAAAGGATAAATATGTGGTGCCTGAAAATCTCTCCAACTAACTCCCCAATTTTAGAACTTTCAAACTTTTCAAGTACTTTCATGATCCCACGCCTTTTGAAGCTTTTAAGGACTCTTCTCAAAGTCTTCTCTTCCTTCTTTTATAATTTTCCAAGAGGTGCCTTGGTATCTCTTCAAAATGTGTCTTAATTTGATGTATTTCCCCAAGAAATGCATCCTTTTGCAATAATTTTCGTCCATGGTGGTTGTAACCACCTATTAAGCCAATAGGTGCCTCAAAAACCTCTTCCAAAGATCTCAAAAATTGAATTTTCTCATCCAATAACTGCCACCGGCGCTTAAGCTCGGGGCTTCTGGCACTTAGGTGTGGTCTTCTCTGTTTAACCGGTGCGTAAGCGCCAGATCAGGTGCTTAGGCACCAAAACACTTTGCTCATTTTCACCTATTTGGTCCAACTTTGATCATTTTTCACTCCTTTAAGCATTTTTCATCTTTTTACCTGTACCTGAAAGAAAAACACAAAAACACCTTCCATTAAAGTGTAATATCTCAAAAATAGGTATNGATCTCAAAAATTGAATTTACTCATCCAATAACTGCCACTCGCACTTAAGCACGGGGCTTCTGGCGCTCAGGCATGATCTTCTCTGTTTGACCGGCGCGTAAGCACCAAATCTGGTGTTTAGACACCAAAACACTTTGCTCATTTCCACCTATTTGCTCAAACTTTGATCTTTTTTCACTCTAAGAATTTTTCACCTTTTTACCTGTACCTGAAAGAAAAACACAAAAACACCTTCCATTAAAGTGTAATATCTCAAAAATAGGTATAAAAATGTGTTAAAAAATACTATATATTTTAGGCGTATCAAAATCCCCAAAACTTAAAATGTTACTTGTTCTCAAGTGACACTTCAATCTTTAAAAACTAAATATGTATGATTATATGAGTTTATTTAGGAGTTACTAAAATTTAGATTTAGAAATATAGTAGTCCAATTTAGAAAAAAATATTCAGTAAATGAGACCAACTTAAAGTTTTGAAATTTTTAATGTTAAGAAAGATGAAAATATGAGTTTCTATCTAATTCAGAAATATTGTAAGTCTTCCAAATTTAGAATTTAGTTCTTTTATTATCTCCAATTAAAAAATTTTATTAAGAATAATTTTACTTATTATATTATATCTATAAGCTTAATATTTTTTCAAGTCTTATACTTTAAAAAGATCAAATGTAGAGCCAATTTTTGATTAGGCACTAATCGTCAAGCTTCTCTTCCCTCACTTTTTCTTCTTCTTCTTTTTGTTTCCTTTTTCTTTTTCTTTTCTTTTTCTTTTTCTTTTCTTTTACCATTTTTAGGCAATTATTACTATATCTGCATAGGCCTTTAATAATTTTGAATTCTACTTTCCCTTTCCTAAAGCAAAGTCTTGATACAAAACATTTACTTATAAATATAATAATAGCTTTGACAATTATTTTTTATAAAAGAAATTGAAGTATTAAAAATAAAAGTCTAAATTTCTAAAATTTTAAAAAATACAATGTTTCTTACTAAAGATAATTACTTATATTAATTATTTTCTACACTAAAAACTTTTAACTTAAAGTTTTTCTTCATTATTCAAAATTTCAACTAAATTCTCTTACTCATTTCTAAAATCAAATTTTACTTCCCTAATATAATTAAAATTTTAATTAAATTTTCTTACTCATTTCTAAAATCAAATTTTAAGATTTTTACTTTCAAATCAAATTCACTGTAGTTCATTTGAGAATAAATAAAATTCAACTTTTAAACATATTTTCCATCCCTCCCAAACTTAAATTTTAAACAAATTAAACCATTTAACATCAAATATATATAAACAGGAATGAATATTAAAATAACTACTAATAAGAATTTTTATACCCTAATGATACAAGTATAAAACTAAAAACATGAGTAGAATTAATTTTGATCAAATTTTCTAATATTTTCATTTCAACTCAACATGTAGAGATTCAATAGACTTCTAAATAGTGAGTATAAACATAAAAGCAAACTAACACACCAGCTTGATTTCACAATCTCAACATAAAAACAAACTCACAAACATGATAAAGAAAAATACAGGGTAGCAGTTTCTGAAATTTATATTTAAGTCCTAAGTTAGCAAGATTTTCATCTTTTCAGAAGACATAGAATAAAGTTAAGTTCTAAACTACTAAATCACAAAACTCACGACAGTTATTACCCTAGAATTTTAAAATAAACTACTAACTAACACAAACATCACAATAAAAATAAAATACAGAAGTCCAAAACACAATACATAGTACATAACATCACAAAGATGCAAATGTAGCAGTGCAACACCACATAGTCCACAACATAAAAATAACTACACATCACAAATTTCAAGTCCAAAGCACATAATCTAACACATATTAAAAACATAAAAATATCTCAATTCTACTTCTCATCTTCTGAATCACCGCTATACCACTTTTCTGCAGGCTCATAATCAGGATATCGAGGATATAGAGGAAATTGCACTCCTGGGTCACCCCTAATTAGGTTCTCTAGAGATGAGTGAAATTTCTCTTCATAATCACTCTTTCTTCTACTATAGCTATCCATATGCTCTACAAAGCACTCTAAATTCTGAACTTTATCAGCGGTAAAATTAATATGATCCATCATCCTCTGCAATAATTGATCTTGGGTCTCAATAGACTCACCTCTAGATGTAGAAACACGTGAGGTAGATGGTCTAGATGTAGAAGCAGTAGAGGTAGAAGCAGCAGACGTCTCCATTCCATAACTCCTAGAAAATCTTCCTCTCCGGCCAAAAATAGAATGCTCAGAATAAGTCTTCACATTCACCTTAGTGATGGGCTTTAGAGGTAACAACACTTCCTCCCAGCTATCATATTTAAGTCCAGCCTGCTCACACAAAGAAAAGATCAAGGAAGCTAATCCCAGACCTACAATAGTAACGGCAGTGGCAGAACTGATGATAGTCTGATAAATCAAAGCTCTTATGTTGATGAGCTTTCCTTCCTGGATACAATAATTTAACGTCACTCGCTCTTTGGTCACTTCACTGAGATGATTTGTTGGTAGCATAAGAGCATAAACAAAATAGTGCCAGGCCTTTGAAGGTGCACATAACTTTGAAGTTGGGAAGTTGACTCTCCTCTCATTAGTGATCTTCTAAAGTCCTCTTCCAATAGTCAAGTAAGAAAGACTATAATTTGCATAAAAACATAATGTATCATGTGGCAGATGATAAAACAAGTTGATTACGTTCGGCGAAAAAGGTACCAACTTTCCTTGAACTATGAATCTATTGTCTGCAGCCTCAGGGAGGTTTGCATAGAACTCCCTAACAACAGAAATAACCGCCATAACATAGAAACAACAGAATCGTTCCCACTGTCAGCGAATGATCAAACTTATATTAATTCACAAACAAGTACAAATACCTTTAAACACTTAATTCTCACTCCAAATAGTCTTGAATGAGAAAATTTTCTAAAATTCAAATACATAACAATCATTTTACAATTAAACACATATAAGAAGTTGTAAATACTAAAAACAAGACTTAAACACTAAACCACTTGAAAACAACAACTTCTAACACACAAATTCTGACACTAAACTTAATTTCATTCTTCATTCAAAGGAACAAATTTCTATCTTTCATTAGTCTCTTCAGGAATATAGAGTTGATAAAATGGACAGTGGTGACGAGCTATAATACTATTTTCTATAATCCACTTCTGCTTTATGAATATCACCTTATCCGCTTCCTCTATATAACTTGTGTGGCTAAATTGCATCTTCAATTACCATCCAATATGATCTAGATGTGCATGCAACTCAAGTACCTTGGTCTCCAATAAAGCCATACTATTCTCATTTTTTTATCTTCTCTGATATCCCTTCAATACTAACGACTAAGAAACCGTTATACATCTCTTATGCACTTTGACAAATGAACCTCTTCCTCATGGTTTCTTCCTTCTTCTTCAAATCCATCTCCCATGCAGTCATTTTCTCTAAATCTCACTTTCTCTTGAATTTTTAGGGCTAGAAATGATCTAGGCTGAAATTCCATCACAAAACCCTTCTATTTATAGACCTAAATCCTTCCAATAACTTCTAGACACATTTAGAAACTGCCTTGGCACTTTTTCACAAACTAATTGGAGGTTAAACCTTAATTTTTTACATTTGTTTAAACTATCGCGCTTAAGCGCCAGTGCACATTTTTGCACTAGTCAACTTAACGTCTAAATTCTCATTCTAACATGTCTAGGTCACTAAATAAAGTCTTAAAATCTTTACTAACACATAATAGTTTCAAAAATACTACCCCATTTTCTTAATCGCACACAAAACAACAATCAAAATAAAAACACTATGATAACTGTGGGTTGCCTTCCGCAAAGCACTTGGTTTTACGTCGTCAGCCCGACGTAACCAGTGTTTTTTCTGGTTGACCCAACATCATTTCATCATTAAATTTATGCTGATCCCCTTTAAAATAAGGCTTCAGTCTATGTCCATTAACTTTAAATATTTTCTCAGACTTATGATCTTTAATATGCACAGCTCCATAAGGATAAAATTTTATCACAACAAATGAGCCCATCCACCTGGACTAAAGTTTTTCTGGAAATGATCTTAACCTTGCATTATGTAGCAAAACTTGTTGCCCTGGCTGAAAATTTTTAGTAAGAATCCTTCGATCATGCCACATCTTCTCTTTTCTTTATAAATCTTGGCATTCTCACAAGATTAATTCCTTATCTCTTCAAGATCATTTAATTGAAATAATCTTTTCTCACCAGCATCTTTCAAATTATAATTGAACTCTTTAATCACCCAATGTGCTTTATGCTCAAGTTCAACTGGTAAGTGATAAGCTTTCTCAAATATTAGCCTATATGAGGACATTCATATAGGAGTTCTGTATGCAGTCCTATAAGCCTACAAAGCATATTCAAGTTTGACTGACCAACCTATTTTTGTTGGATTAACATATTTTTCCATAATTTTTTTAATTTCTCGATTGCATAATATAGCCAAACCACTTATCTGAGGATGATAAGAAGTAGTAATCCTATGATTTATATGATATTTCTTTAATAACTTCTCCAAATGGTTTTCTGAAATGACTAATGATAACTCTTGGCATGCTAAATCTACAAAATTTGTTCGTTTTCAAAAATTTTGCAACACTTTGAGCAACACATCAAGGTAAAGCAACAACTTCTATCCATTTGGATACATAATCCACTGCTGACAGAATATATAAATTTCAGAAAGATGGTATAAATGGTCCCATGAAATCTAATCCCCAAACATCAAATATTTCAACTTCTAGCATTTAATTGAGGGGCATCTCATTTCTTCTAGAAATATTTCCTACTTGTTGACATCTATCACAAGTTTTGATATGAGCATTAACATCTCTAAAAATTGTAGGCCAATAGAATCCAGACTGTAAAATTTTGTATGTTATTTTATCAACACCAAAATGTCCCCCAATATCAGAATTATGACATTTTTGGATAATTTCATAAGTTTCTTCTAATAGTACACATCTTTGAATAATTAGATCCTTTCCTTATTTATATAAAAATGGGTCATCCAAAAAATAAGTCTTAGCTTCAAAAATAAATTTCCTCTTTTGTTGGTATATCATTCCATAGGGTATAATATGACTAACAATAAAGTTCACATTGTCGGCATACCACGAAACACGCCACTCATAATTAGTGAATAGTTTTTCTTCTAGAGAATGTTCATTAATTTATTTTTCAAAACATAGTGCTTTTTCTAACTCAAGCCTGGACAAATGATCAACAATTTATTTTCGGTCCCCTTTCGATCTACTATTTCAAAATCAAATTCTTGCAAAAGAAGAATCCATCTTGTAAGTCTAGGTTTAGCATCCTTATTTTTCATTAAGTTCTTAATAACAGAATGATCTATATGCACTACATAATGAGTTTCAATTAAGTATGATCTAAATTTATCAAAAGCATATACTATTGCTAATAAGTCTTTTTCAGTTTTTGTATAATTGATTTGAGTTTCATTAAGAGTTTTACTAGCATAGTAAATTACTTTGAAAATTTTCATATCTTTGTCCTAAAACAGCTCCTATAGCATAATCACTAGCATCACACATCAATTCAAAAAGTTTTCCCCAGTTTGGTGAAACTATAATTGGTGTAGTGATTAATTTTTCTTTTAATAAATTAAAAAGCTTATAGGCATTCTTCATCAAAATTGAAAATTGCATCTTTCTCTAGTTAATGGCATAAGGGCTTAGCAATCTTTGAAAAGTCTTTAATATATCATTTGTAGAATCCAACATGTCCTAAAAAACTCCTAATTTTCCTTACATTTGTTGGATAAGCTAAATTAGCGATCACTAGAATTTTTGCAGGATCTACTTCCATACTATATTTTGATATTTGTTGGCCTAATATAATTCATCCTGCTACCATAAATTCACATTTTTCTCAATTAAGGACTAAATTTATTTCTTCACAGCACTTAAGAACTTTAAATAAATGTTAAACATGAGTAAAATGAAGTTCCAAACACTGAAAAATCATCCATGAATACTTCAATCCCTTTACAAAAAATTGCCATCATACATCTTTTAAATGTAGCAGGGGCATTACATAAACCAAAGGACAGATGTTCCAAACACTGAAAAGTCATCCATAAAGACTTCAATCCCTTTTTCAATTAAATCACAAAAAACACCATGATACATCTTTAAAATGTAGCAGGGGCATTACATAAACCAAAAGACATCCTTCTAAAAGAAAAAGTACTATAAGGACTGGTAAAAGTTATTTTCTCTTGACCCTCAGGAGATATTTGTATTTGGTGATAACCAGTATGTCCATCCAGAAAATAAATGTATTTATGCCTAGCTAATCTATCTAGCATTTAATCTAGAAAGAGTAATGAAATATGATTTTTCTTAGTGGCAAGATTTAATTTTTAATAATCAATGCATATTCACCACCCTGCAACTTGCCCAATATGTATTAATTCGTTATGTTCATTTATAGTTACAGTTACTCCTCCTTTCTTAGGAACGTGATGAATTGGACTAACTCATGCACTATCTGAAATAGGGTAGATAATTCCAACATCTAACCACTTTAAAATTTCTTTCTTTACAGATTCTTTCATAGTAGATTCAGTCTCCTTTGAGGATCAATCATGGGTTTAAAGTTCTCTTCCATATGAATTCTAAGCATATAAATTGATGGATTATTTCCTTTAATATCAACAATTGTCCATCCAAAGGCTTTCTTAAAATTTTTCAAAAATTTTAATCAACCTTTCTTCTTCTTCCATCGTTAATTTTGAGGAAATTATAACTGCTGAAGTAGTAGAATCTAATAAAAGGTATATTTTAAATGTTCAGGAAGTAACTTCAACTCAAGTTCTGGAGGTTTTTCAATTCCAACATGATTTATCTTTGTCTATCATGTCAAAAATTTCAAAACTTTCTCGAATATATTTTGAATCTTCCTTAAAAAGTTTTTCACATCTATCTAATTCCTCTTCTTGCTCATGTTCCAAATATTTTTCTTCAGATTTTTCTTCATAAGTTGTTTTGAAATGACATTCACTTAGATATGTTATATTATCCATCCTATAATATTCATCATCTTTACCTTTTGCAGGATATTTCATTGATCTTGAAATATTGAGAGTGACAATTTGATTATTGAGGTGCATTTTTAATTCCCCTTTCTACACATATATCATTGCTCTTCCTGTGGCTAGTAAAGGTCTTTCCAAAATGATAGGTATCTCTTTATCTTCTTCCATATCTAGCACAATGAAATCAACAGGAAAGATAAATTGATCAACTTTCACTAGGAAATCTTCTATAACTCCTTGAGCGTATGTTATCGAACGTCTGCGAACTGCTGAGTTACAGTAGTAGGGGTTATTTCTCCTAATCCTAATCTTTTGAGTATTGATAATGGCTTAAGGTTAATGCTTGCACCTAAATCACATAAAGCTTTCCCATAAAAACTGTCTCCTATTGCACATGGAATTGTAAAGCTATCAGGATCTTTAAGCTTTGTAGAAAGCTTTTTTTGAATTATAGCATTACACTCCTCACTAAGTGCAACAATCTCATTATCTTCAAACTTATTTTTTTTTGTTTAGAATATCCTTCATAAACTTTATATAGCTTGGCATTTGTTTTAAGGCTTCAGCAAATGAAATATTAATTGTAAGTTTCTTAAATATTTCCATAAATTTTGAAAATTGCTAATCCAACTTTTGCTGACAAAGTTTCTGAGGAAATGGAGGTGGTGGTTTTTCTAAATCAATTTTTAGTGGAGAAATATTTCTCTCAGAATCTTTTGGAGCGTTCTCTTTTGATTCTTCAATTTCCTCTCTCTCTACTTCAATTTCTTTTAGAACCCTACCTTCCAACTCTCTTCCACTTCTAAGTTGAATAACTTTTACGTGCTCTTTATTATGGTCTTTTGGATTTGATTCAGTTTTACTAGGAAGTGTTTCTTGGGATCTATTACTTGATGAATTTGATATTTGCCCAAGTTGATTATAAATATTTATAATTGTAGCTCCTTGACTTTGTAATTGATTTCTCATTTTTAACACCACTTCTTGTATAGACAACTTATTTTCCTTAAATTGTGTATTACTATTGAAACCTAGAGGATAAGTAGATCTATAATTATTATTCCCTTGATTGTACCAGTTTCCTAATGGGTTTACTTAGTTGTTCCCCCATTGCTGATTATTACCACCCAAATTGTTATTCTAGTTAAAGTTGGGATGGTTTTTTCAGCCTGGGTTATAATAATTTGAATATGGGTTATTCTGCTTGTTATTTATGACATTCAAAGTTTCTAATGATGCTTGAGAATCTACCATTTGACCTGAATGAACTCTCTTCAATCATGGAAATTGGTTGAGAAAAATTCATTCCAAATTGGTCTAACTTCCTTGAAATTGTAAAACTTAATTTTCTAACATGGTAAATGCATCAGTTTCATGAATATTGGCTACTTTCTTAGGATTTACCCGAAAATTGATTGAGAAAAATTCATTCCAAATTGGTCTAACTTCCTTGAAATTGCAGCAACTTGATTTGCTATTGAGAAAAATTCATTCCAAATTGGTCAACTTCCTTGAAATTGCAGCAACTTGATTTGCTAACAAGCAATTGCATCAGATTCATGAATATTGGCTACTTTCTTAGGATTCACCCTCTCAGAAGGACATTAAAAATTATTGGTAGTCATTTCTTCAATTAAAGCATACGTGTCATGAAACGGTTTTGACATCAATAAACTACCAGCAGCAACATCGATAACTGATCTAAGAGATCCAACTAATCTATTATAAAAAAATTGAATTATTATCTAATCTAGTATAGCATGGTGTGGACGCTTTCTTAAGAGTTTTTTAAATTTTTTCCATGCTTCATAAACATGTTCCCCTTCACACTGATTAAAAGATGTAATATCATTTCTAAACTTTGCAATTTTTTATGGTGGAAAATATTAGGAAGAAATTTTTATGCTAAATCACCCCAAGTTTTGATAGATTCTGGTGCTAACAAATTCAACCACATCTTTGTTTTATCCCCCATTAAGAAAGGAAATAACCTAAGTCTTGTGACATTATCTGATACACCATCGTATTTAAATGTAGCAAACAATTCTAGAAAATTGGCAAGATGTAAATTTTGATCTTCAGTTGGTGATCCCCCAAACTGAATATTTGATATAATTTGGATAATAATAGGTTTAAGCTCAAATGAATTAGCCACTACAGTAGGTTTTTGAATACTACAATGAAGTTCATCTACAGTAGGGTTGACATACTCTCTTAAATGTCTAAACTCTTGATGAATTTCAAAATTTTGATCATTTTGGTTTGTCATTTGTGTAATTTTTTTGGGGTTTTCAAGATTTTTATTTTTTTGGGTTTTTCTAATTTTTCTAACAGTCCTCTAATTCAGAATCGTAGGGCACTAGTCCTTCAAAACCTGAACTACACATACACTAACATAAAATAAAATAAAACAAAACACACACAAAATAAAATACAATAACTTAAAGTTTAAATAAGAATTTATAAAAATAGAAATTTGCTTTTAAAGCAATAAATTCTTTACAATTTTTGCTTCACTTCGCAAGCAACGGCGCCTTGATCCCGAAACTGCTTATATGCAACATTACAACAATAATTCTGATTATATTTTTCACTTATATTTCCTTATTTTGCAATAAAACCAAAAACTTGATCTTGAAGAAAAATAAGAATTTAACTTTTAATTTTATATGGTGTCATACTACACAAGTATACATATCATTATACAGTAATATATGACTTTTTGATTAAGACCTGAATTTTGAACCCATAGGGAAGATATGCAATATGCACTTTCTGGAAAATTTTCTATTTTTAAAAAGACAATTATTTAAACTAAAGACATTTTCGCAGTAAAGAAAGTTTAATTATTTTTGGTAATTTTAATATTTTGCAAAAAAAAGTACAAACTTAAAAAGATAACTTGAGTTTTTGTTGAAGAAAAACACTAAATATGAAAATAATTTTTTCATTATCATGAATCAGTAATAAATACATGAATTTTGTTGTGGAAGTATGCATATTGTGTTGTGCAAAATAAGAACAATAATGTTCTTTACCCTTACTAGAGATGCTATAATGAACATTGACTAATTTAAAGTTTGAATATTTCTGAAGACCGGTTATGCGGCGAAGATATTAGCTCTCACTCTAGAATTCCCTCAATTCTCTCCACCTAGGGGCTAACATCTCATATCAGAACATAAAATAATAAACCAAGTTGGGGCCTTTAACCTGTCACTTTAAACTTCTCTAACTCTACACCCTTCAATGAATATTTCCCTATTTATTTGCACTCAATCATATGAACTACATTCTCANGTACTTAATATGAAAATATCTTTCTCCTTATCACGAATCAGTAATAAGTATAGGAATGTTGTTGTGGAAATATGCAAATTGTGTTGTGACAAATAGGAGCAATAATATTCTTTACCCTTACTTGAGATGCTATAATGAACATTGGCTAATTTAAGGTTTGAATAGTTCTGAAGATCGGCTAGGCAGGAAAGACAATAGCTCTCACTTTAGAGTTCCCTTGATTCGCTCCACCTCAGAGCTAACATTCTCGTGTCATAACCTAAAATAATAAACCAAGTTAGGGGCTTTAACCTATCATTTTAAAGTCATCTAACTCTACACCCATCAATGAATATTTCCCTATTTATTTGCACTCAATCATATGAACTACATTCTCATTCATACAACCTCATGTGATTCTTTCCAATTGTTGATTAAGACAGTACCGGCCCGGTCCTTACATGTTCTCACAACAAATATTAACATCTGGATTGGCCAAATCAAGAAATAAATGAAGTGCATGGATTTAAATAATCACAACTTCTTCCATCATTAAAGATCAATACTCTCCACAATTTTCATCCAAAACTTAATTACTTATCATTTTAAGAAAAAAATAAAGAAAACTACTCAGAATACATTGAGAAAATAAAACCACACTTTAGTTTAAAAGTAGAAATCATTGCCAAACCACTAAGAAGTCTCTTTAAAGATCAATACTCTCCACAACTTCCATCCAACACTTAATTACTTATCATTTTAAGAAGAAAAATAAAACTACTTAGAATCCAAGAAGAAAACAAAACCACACTTTAATTTAAAAGAAGAAATCATTATCAAACCAACAACAAATCTCAATTAAAACTAAAAGTAGCCTAAAACAAAAAGATAAAACCTTATCTCAAGTCCTTCACAAAACTCTTGAAGTTTCTTTGAATCTCTTCTCTTTTACAATCACTCAAAACAAAATAACAAAAAGGGTAAAGTAAATAAAAAGTGGTTCCTGAAAATCTCTCCGAACAAACTCCCCAGAGAAGAACTTTCATAACTTGTCAATATTTTCAGGACTCTTTTCTAAGTCCTCTCTTCTTTCTTTTATAGTTTTCCAACAGGTGCCTTGGGATCTCTTCAAAGTATGTCTTGATTCGCTGAATTTGCCGAAGAAACGCATCCTTTCATGATAATTTTCTTCCATGGTGGTTACAACCACCTATTAAGCCAATGGGTAACCTCTTCGAAATTCATGAAAACCGATTTTACTCATCTAGTCAGTTTACTAATTTTCATAGTGGGGAGTAATTTCGATGCAATAAATAAATATCACACCTTAGATGCAGGATTCAACAATGATGAAGAAAAACTTACATTTTCATCATTTCTGGCCTCCCAATTTTCATCTTCATTTGTAAGGTATCGATAGAGTTTGTTCATATTATCTCTTATAGGGGTAAAATTTGCATAGTGTCAAATAGGAACACTTTCAATCATAAACATATTGTTTATCCTTGAATGAGTGAATTGCACAAACCTGGCTCGTACATATATAATTCCTTGGTTGATTCCATAAAAATTTGCATAAAACTCTTTCACCACAGACAACTATGGTGGTAGTAGTGTAGCAAAGCACTTCCGAGCGTCTCTGCGCAATTATTTCTTCTAATCAAGTATTCGGTGTGTTGAATCCTTGATTCACAAATCCCCTTCCTTGATTAGCCTCTTCTTCACAAGTGCTCGATAATGTAACTTCTGCACATTGAAATCGATGAACTTTCACCTGTTGAAAATTCCAAATCTAGCAAAATTTTTAGAGTGAAAAGCCATAGAATTTGAAAAGTAGTAACACTTCCCTCATTTTCCCCTTAAAAGTATGCTTTGGAAACAATTTTTTGGAATTAGAAGGAAAAGAACCCGCCAAAAATTGCCTTTTGAGATCTTTAAGTCATTTTTGTCACTGCGATGCTACAGGCACCGATTTTGTCACTTCAGGCACCAATCTGGCGCCTCAGTCACCAGTTCCAAAATTTTCGCCATTTCGATTTCAGTCTAATAAATTCTCAATTATTCCATAAAATTAGGTAAAAAAATATGGTTTTTTTAATATTTTCTCAATTTCAAGTTTCTCAAGTACACAGAATCCATATATATATATATATATATATATATATATAATANTAAGACAGTACCGGCACGGTTGTTACATGTTCTCACAATAAATTTTAACATTTGGATTGACCAAATCAAGAAGTAAATGAAGTATATGGATTTAAATCATCACAACTTCTTCCAACATTAAAGATCAATACTCTCCACAACTTCCATCGAACACTNCTATCCACAACTTCCATCCAACACTTAATTACTTATCATTTTAAGAAGAAAAATATGGAAAACTACTCAGAATCCATGGAGAGAACAAAACCACACTTTAGTTTAAAAGTAGAAATCTTTGACAAACCAACAACAAGTCTCAATTAAAACCAAAGGTAGTCAAAAGCAAAAGATAAAAACTTATCTTAAGTCCTCCACCAAACTCTTGAAGTTTTTTTAAATATCTTCTCTTATGCAACACTTTCTTTATAAAACTAAAATTAAAAGGATAAATATGTGGTGCCTAAAAATCTCTTCAACTAACTCCCCAAGTTTAGAACTTTCAAAACTTTCCCAGTACTTTCAGGACCCCACACCTTTTTGGACCTTTTTAGGACTCTTCTCAAAGTCTTCTCTTCCTTCATTTATAATTTTCTAAGAGGTTCCTTGGTATCTCTTCAAAATGTATCTTGATTCGATGTATTTCCTCAAGAGATGCATCCTTTTGCAATAATTTTCGTCCATGGTGGTTGTAACCACCTATTAAGTCAATACGTGCCTCAAAAACCTCTTCAAAATTTATAAAAACTGAATTTGCTCATCCAATAACTACCACTGATGCTTAAGCGTGGGGCCTCTGGCGCTAAGGTACGGCCTTCTCTGTTTAACCGATGCTTAGGCGCCAAAACACTTTGCACATTTTTCACCAATTTGCTTCAAACTTGATCCCTTTTCACTCCTTTAAGTATTTTTCACCTTTTTACCTATATCTGAAAGAAAAAAAATAAAAATACCTTCCATTAAAGGATAGTATCTCAAAAATATTTATAAAAATGCTTCTTAAAACACTATTTATTTTTGGCGTATCATTAAGCTCATTTAAACTAGGGAGATCTCGTTAGCAACCGTGGGTTACCTCATCCGAGGGACTCTCATAAATTTAAAAGGATGTGTTATGAAATTGTTTTCTTATTGTTTAATTTTGATAATGTTGCTTAAATTTTGAAAAATGGTTTTTGTAATTTTCAATTTTAAAAAAAGGTTTTGTAATTGATGGAAGTACAGGTAGGAAATGCAGTAAAGTAAAAGGAAAGAAAATGCATTGCAAAAATGTAAATGCATGCCTGTCATCTTCTCACACTCCCATTGAAATGTTAGAACTAACAACATATATATAATTTTGTAAAAAAATTAAATAAAATGCAAGAACAGAACTCAAGAAGACCAGTTGAAGGTGTATCTACCAAACCCTAAGTCCTAACTTGGTGGGTCCTTAACGGTTTTAATGGATGACTTTCTTGAACAAAGAATAATAAGTTCAATTGTCCTTCAAAGTATCATAAAAATTCTAAAATATTAAGGGCATAATCTTTGACAACTTTCAAAATTTTTTAAGACATTTCTAGTTCATTTGATCTTATCATATTGTTCAATTAATCATCCAAATGTTAGATTTAGTTTTAATAAATTAATACACCCTATTCTCAGTGAACATTGATATTTTAATTATCCAAAGAGTGGGGTAATCAATTAGTCACTTAATGTTTTACTTAAAAGTTATGTGAGTAAATGCCCAAAGAACAAACCTAGAGTCATTAAGGATTTTATACCCTAGATTAAAGTCAGTCTTGTAGTGTTTTCAAATTGTTCATAATTAGTTATGTTATATTTTCTAAACCTCATTAAATTATCTTGGATTAAGCCTAGTTCACTACTAAGCCCATAACAATTTCATGGATAAATTTGTAATAATTAAACTGTTATTTTAAGTGAGATATATTCTCATTAAAGGATCATGCTACCATGTAATCACCAATTAGGGGCTTCAAATAAGTGAATTATTATCTTCCTAACTCAAGTCCACTGCTTTAGGACCATCCACTTGAATTGACCTCCAAGTCATAATAATTTGTGAAATTATAATTTTACCCTTATCATGAAAGGTGGCAAATTGGTTTCTACCTTTTAACCTATTATGTTTCAAACATCTAGAAGAGTTCACTATGATCAAAATTACCCATTTACCTTTTAGTTAATCCTAAATTTTAATTAAGGCATCAAAATCCAAAATTACCATTTTGCCTCTAGGGCTCTCTGATACACCTAAAATATATAATATTTTTGTACACATTTTTATACATATTTTTTGAGATATTACTCTTTAATGAAATGTATTTGTGTGTTTTTCTTTCAGGTACAATCAAATGGGTGAAAAATGATTAAAGGAGTGAAAAATGATCAAATGTGGAGCAAAAATGAAGAAGGTACAAAAATGAACTGAGGCACCTGAGCACCCAGTACTGCCACTTACGCCTCAGTTATTCAGAGAGAGTCTTGCCTAAGCACCAGCTACCCTGCACTTACGCGCCAGAAGTAGTTATTTGATGATTCGTTGAATTTGGATAACTTTTTGAAGAGGTGTTTGAAGCAACCCTTGGTAAAATCGTGGGAAATAATTCATGGACACAAAAATTCATTCAATTGGCTTTTGAAAGGAGGCAACTTCTAGAAGATTCATTGAATGAAGACTATTTTGAAGAGACACCAATGTACCTCTTGGATTTTTATAAAAGAATACTTGGATCATCAAAGGGGAGAGAGCCAATCTACATCCAACAGCCATCATTTATCCTAGTAACCGTCACCGCCGTCGCCGCCCATTGCCACTGCCACTGCCAGCTACCTTTCTTTTTATTTTGAGTTTTGGGTTATATTTTGAGTGAAGGAAGAGAATTCAAAGGAACTTCAAGACATTTGGTGAAGAGGATTTGAGATAAATGTTTATCTGTGTGACTACATTTGGTGTTAATTTAAATTTCTTGTTTGTTAGCATGATTTCTACTTTTTAACTAAAGTGTGGTTGTGTTTTTTCCATGAATTATGAGTAATTTTCTTTGTCTTTTTCCTTAAAATGATAAGTGATTAAGTATTGAAAGGAAGTTGTGTGAAGTATTAGACTCAATGTTAGAAAAAGCTGTGATGATTTAAAACCTTGTACTGCATTTACTACTTGATTTGGCCAATTAAGATGTTAATGCATTTTGTGAGAACATGTAAGATCGAAGATGGTATTCTCTCAGTAAACAAATGGTAAGAATCACATTTGATTTCTTGGATGAGAATGTAATTCATGAGTTTGAGTGCAAATAAATAGGAAAATAAACTTTCAAGGGTGTAGAATTAGAAGGCTTTAGAGTGACAGGATAAAACCCCCAATTTGATTTATAGTTTTAACTTTTTAATACAAAATGTCAGCCCCTAGGTGGAGGGAGAAGAGGGAACTTTAGAGTGAGAGCCAATGTTCTTTATAGCATCTTTAGTGAGGGTAAAGAATATTATTGCTCCTATTTGACACAACACAATTAGAATACTTCAATAACAGATTTTCTATTCTTGATACTAATTCATGATAAGGAAAAATATATTCTATTTATATTGCCTACATCTTGCAAACATTTGATTATGTTAGTTAATTGCTTACTTTTTTTTCAATTATAAAAATATTACAAAAAGAATTGAATTTTCATTCCTTATATAGCATCTTGAGTTTAAGTAAGAATGTTTTGCTAAAGAATTGTTTTATCTAATTTCTCCTGTTTTGTAGAGTGCATATTGTCAAGTTTTCCCTGTGAGTTCAATATTCGGGGCTTAATCAACAACTCCTATATTACTTGATAACGATATGTATACTTGCGTAGTATCCCATATTTAAATATTATAATTGTATTCTTATTTGCTTCTTAGATAGAAAATTTAACTAGCTTTTATTTTGGATTGAGTTTTTGGCTTTGTTGCAAAACAAGAATCATTATTAAGAAAATTAAACATATAATCGCATATATCGCATTTTTTTGTCTATGTAGAAAATCATGATCAAGTTTTTGGCGCCGTTGCCGGGGAAAATTACAAAATTTTCAAAAGAAGCTTTTAGAAAGCAAAATTTCTATTTTTATAAAGACTTATTTAAACTTTAAAATTTATTATAGGAATATTGTAGTGTTTTTTTATATAAAGTTCTTGTTTGTGTGTTTTTATTTTATTTTATTTTATATGTTTTATAATAATGTATGTGTAGTTTAGGTTCCATAGGACTTGTGCCTAACAATTCTGAATTAGAAAGAACTATTAGCAAAATTAAAAAATTTAAAATTACTGAAAAAAATTAAAAAAATTCGAGAAATGACAAATCAAAATAATCAAAATGCTGAAGAGTTCAGATCATTAAGAGATTATGCAAACTCTGTGGTGGATGAACTTCATTGTAATATTCAAAAACCACTATAGTGGCTAATTCATTCGATGTTAAACCCGTTATTATCCAAATGGTATCAAATATTTAGTTTGGGCAAGCGCCAACTGAAGATCCAAATTTACATCCTAGCAATTTTTTAAAATTGTGTGCTATATTTAAATATGATGGTGTATCCAATGATGTTAAAAGACTTAGATTATTTCTTTTTCCCATTGAGGGATAAGACTAAGATATGGTTTCATTCGTTATCACATGGATCTATGAGAACTTGGGGTGATTTAGCGCATAAATTCCTTAATAAATATTTTCTACCATAAAAAATTGTGAAGCTTAGAAATGATATTACAACTTTTTACTAGTTTGAAGGGGAATCTATTTGTGAAACATGAGAACGATTTAAAGAACTCTTAAGAATGTGTCCATACCATGCTATACCAAGTTGATTAATAATTCAAACCTTTTACAATGGATTAGTTGGATCTTTTAGATCTATTATTGATGTCGCTACTGGTGGTTCAATGATGTCAAAACCATTTAATGACGCTTATGCTTTAATTGAAGAGATGGCTACAAATAATTTTCAAAGGCCTTCTGAAAGGGTAAATCTTAATAAAGTAGCCAATATTCATGAAACTTATGCTTTTGCAATGTTAGCAAATCATGTTGCTACAATTTCAAGAAAGTTAGACCAATTTGAAATTAATTTTTCTCAAAAAATTGCAATGCTTGAAGAGAATTCATTAAGCCAAATGGTAGACTCTCAAGCATCATTAGAAACTTTGAATTCCATAAACAACAAGCAGAATAACACATATTCAAACTATTATAAACTAGGTTGGAAGAACCATCCCAACTTTAACTGGAATAATACTTTGAGTGGTAATAATCAGTAATGGAGAAACAACCAAGAACCCATTGAGAAACTGAAACAACCAAGGGGACAATAATTTTAGGCCTACTTATCCTCCAGGTTTTAATAGTAATCCATAATTTAAGGACATAAAGTTGTCTATAGAATAAGTGGTGTTGTAAATGAGAAATCAGTAACAAAGTCAAGGAACTACAATTAGAAATATTGAGAATCAATTGGGATAAATAGAAAATTCATTAAGTAATATATCTTAAGGAACACTTCCTAGCAATATAGAAGTAAATCCAAAACACGAGAATAAAAAATAAGTAAAAGCCGTTTAACTTTGAAGCAGAAGAAAATTGGAAGGTAGAGTTCAAAAAGAGACTCAAGTTGAGAGAGAAGGGAATGAAGAACCAAAAGAGGATGCTCCAAAAGGTTTAGAGAGACTTATTTATCCACTTAAAGTTGAATTGGAAAAACCACCACCTCCATTTCCTCAGAGGCTCCAACAATAAAAGTTGGATAAATAAATTTCAAAATTTATGGAATTTTTTAAGAAGCTTAAAATTAATATTTCATTTGTTGAAGCCTTAAAACAAATGCCAAGCTTTGTGAAGTTTATAAAGGATATACTTAAAAGGAAAAGGAAGTTTGAGGATAATGAGACTATTGCACTTAGTGAGGAGTGTAGCGCTATAATTCAGAATAAGCTTCCTGAAAAGCTTTAAGATCCTGGTTGTTTCACAATTCCATGTGCAGTAAGAGACAGATTTTATGGGGAAGCTTCATGTGATTTAGGTGCAAGCATCAACCTTATGTCATTATCAATATTTAAAAGATTAGGATTAGGAGAATTATTCCCTACTACTGTAACTTTGCAGTTAGCAGATCATACATTAACCTATCCTAAAGGAGTTATAGAAGAAGTCCTAGTGAAATTGGATCAATTTATCTTTCATGCTGATTTCATTGTTATAGATATGGAGGAAGATAAGGAGATACCTATCATTTTAGGGAGACCTTTCCTAGCTATAGGAAGAGAAATGATAGATGTGTAGAAAGGAGAATTAACTATGCACCTTAATGCGGGTGGATTTAGTGTGTTAATTTTGCAAATATTTTTAATATTATAAAATACACATGACAGATACAACAGTAAAAGTGCAAATTAATCCCAACAAAAAATAACTTTAATGAAAATAGTTTTATCATTTTAAAAATCTTTAAACTGCCAAATCCCCTAAAAATAACACAAGTATACATATCGCTCAAGTAATAAAGGACTCTAGTGGAGTCCTAGATATCGATCCTACGGAGAAGTTGGAAATGTCTATGAGTAAAATCTTAAGATTATAATGTAAGCTAAAATTTTAAACTACAAAAATGAAGTGTTAAATTTGAATATAAAGTAATAGAGTGATTGCTAAATAAAATGTAGTAAAAAGACAAAGTTAATTAAACTAATTGCTAAACATTCAAAAGTAAAATTACAAAAACTAAACAATGTTTTTGTGACAAAGAGTTCAAATTTATGAAAGCATCCTTCCCATTTACATTGAGTATATGGATTGTGAAGAAATTAAAATCATTTGAAAATATATATATAAATTGTTTTGTACCAAATAGGAGCAATCTTATTCTTTACCCTCTTCTGAGTGCATAAAGAACATTGACTAATACAGAGTTTGGTCGCTAATTCTGTGGTTAGGCTGGGAGGATACCGACTACCACTCCAGAGCTCCCACTACTCCCTCCCTTGAGAGCTAACAATCTTGCATCAATTTCCAATCAACTGAACCAAATTGAGGATTTTAATCTGTTACCTTAAAATCTCAAATTTTGCATCCAACAGAGTATCTTTCCCTATTTATTTGCACTCAACTCCATGGATGACATCCTCTCCCATGAAATCAAATGTGATTATTCCTATGTTGTAGAAATCATAACCCTTTTGGAACATATGTTTCTCAACACATTTTCACAATTCAATTAGCCAGATCAAAAATTAAATAAAAATTGAAATTCAAATCATCATAAATTAATGTCATTTAAAATCGCATAAAAAATGAATTCTTCATAAAACCATATCTCAAAGTAGGGAGAAGGATAAAGAAGATTACTTGCAATTCATGATAATGATACAACAAAACATAAAGATAAGTTTACAAAACAAAAGAATTAAAGGACAACTTATCTCACAATTCTTCCCAAGAAAATCCGTAGAAGTTCTCTTCAAGCCTTTCTTTCTTTAAAAGTACTCTCAATTCTCTCTTAGATGTATAATGAAGAAAAAATCTCTCACCTTCCCTCTCCTCTTACTATCCTTGAAAAAAATCTCAAAGTGTTTGACTCTCTCTCTCTCTCACTCTCACCCCCTTTACACACCTCACCTTCACACTCTCCAAAACCTTTCTTTTATTAAAGGCTGCCTCCCTAAAAAAAGAATTAAAATTTTTCTCCAAAATTCTATCCAAAAGTCAACCCTTTTGAATTCAAAAGACATGTCCATTGATCCAAGAGACATATCCCTTCATAAAAGAACCTTCCAAAGTGTTTAGAAGCATTTATTCACTCTAAGGGGTGTTTAGAACAAGTTTCCCTTTGAAAATTTGGGCAAAATTTGTCCCGAACTGCCTTAATCCGCAAAATATTGTCTCTAGTGCATCTAGCGCTGATTCTGATGCATCTGGCGCCAACTTGCTTAAGTCTGTGCTGTTTTGGGTTTGGCACTTTGGGCGGCGCCAAATATGGTGCATCTGGCGCCAACTCTCTATCAAATGGCACTTCTAGCGCCAATTTAGCACATCAGGCTCCAGCTCTCTATAAAATGGGGCTTCTGGCACCAGAGTCCCAAAATTTGCTGTTTTGGCTCCAAATTTTGACCTTTTTGCTACATTTTCTCCAAATGCCTAAAATTGATAAACCCGTAACAAAAAGTTTGAAAATACCATTCTTTAAAGTACAATATCTCCAAAAATAAACATAAAATGTATACTTAAAACAACATATTATTTTGGTGTATCACGCGTCCATGATCAAATAGTTATATTTAATATTTCCAAATCAATAAAGTACCCTGCAAAAGGTAAAGGTGATGAATGCTATAGAATGGATGAGATAAGATATTTAATTGAATGCCATTTCAAAGCAACTTATGAAGAGAAATCTGAAATGAAAGAGTTGGAACACGAGCAAGCAGTGAAATTAGATCAACATGAGGATTGATATAAGGAAGATTCAAATTAAGTTTGAGAAAGTTTTGAAGTTTTGGACACAACAAAAAAAGATAAATCTTTTTGTCCATCCATTGGAAAACCTATCGAGCTTGAGTTGAAGTTACTTCCTAAACATTTGAAGTATGCCTTTTTAGGAGATTCCTCAAGATTACCTGTTATAATTTCATCAAAATTAAATATAGAAGAATAAAAGAGTTTGATAAAAACTTTATAGAGTTACAAGAAAGCCTTTGGATGAACAATTGCTGATATAAAAGGAATCAGACCTTCAATTTGTATTCATAGAATTCATATGGAAGAGAACTGCAAAGCCAGGGCTGATCCTCAAAGGATATTGAATCATATTATGAAAGAAGTTGTTAAGAAAGAAATTTTAAAGTGGTTAGATACTGGAATTATCTACCCTGTTTCAGATAGTGCATGGGTTAGTCCAATTTATTGTGTTCCTAAGAAATGAGGAGTGACTGTGACTTTGAATGAACATAACAAGTTAATATTAACAAGACAAGTCACAAGATGGTAAATATGCATTGATTATAGAAAATTAAATCTCACCACTAGAAAAAAATCATTTTCTATTACCATTTCTAGATCAAATGCTCGATAGACTAGCTAGGCATAAATACTTTTATTTTCTAGATGGATATACTGGTTATCACCAAATACAAATAGCTCCTAAGGATCAAGAGAAAATAACTTTTACCAGTCCTTATGGTACATTTGCTTTTAGAAGAATGCCCTTTGGTTTATGTAATGCCCCTGCTAAATTTCAAAGATGTATGGTGACTATTTTTGTGATTTAATTGAAAATGGGATTGAAGTTTTTATTGTTGATTTTTCAGTGTTCGGAACTTCATTTGAATCATGTTTAAAACAATTATCAAAAGTTTTTAAACTCTGTGAAGAAACAAATTTAGTCCTTAACTAGAAAAAATGCCAATTTATGGTAGCAGGAGAAATAGTTTTGGGACAACAAATTTCAGAAAATGGTATGAAAATAAATCCTGAAAAAATTTAAATGATCACTAATTTACCCTACCCAACAAGTGTGAATGAAATTAGGAGTTTTTTAGGACATGCTAAATTCTATAAGCGGTACATTAAAGATTTTTAAAAAATTGCTAAGCCTCTATGTCATTTACTTGAAAAAGATGTAATTTTTAATTTTGATAAATAGTACATAAAAGCTTTTGAATTGTTAAAAGAAAAATTAGTCACTGCACTAATTATTGTTTCACCATATTGGAAAGAATTAATGTGTGATGCATGTGATTATGCTATTGGCACTATTTTAGGACAAAAGCATGATCAGAGTTTCAAATTTATCTACTATGCTAGTAAAACTTTTAATGAAGGTCAAATTAATTATAACATAACTGAGAAAGAGTTATTATCTGTAGTATATGTTTTTTGATAAATTTAGATCATACTCAATTGGAACTAAATGTATTGTGCATACAAATCATTCTGATATTAAGTATTTAATGAAGAATAAGGATGCAAAGCCACAACTGATAAGATGGGTTCTTCTTTTGCAATAATTTGACTTCGAGATAGTAGATAGGAAAGGAGCTAAGAATCAAATTGCTGATCATCTGTCTAGGTTTGAATTAGAAAAACCACTCTATTTTAAAAAAGAGATTAATGAACATTTTCCAGATGAACATTTTCCGGCATGTTCCATAGTATGCCGACATTGTGAATTTCATTGTTAGTGATATTATACCCTATAGAATGACATACCAACAGAAAAAGAAATTTTTATCTGAAGCTAAGAATTATCTTTGGGATGACACATTTTTATATAAACAAGGACATGATCTAATTATTTGAAGATGTGTGCCTTTAGAAGAAACTTATGAAATTGTCCAAAAATATTATAATTCTGATTTCGGGGGACATTTTGGTGTTGATAAAACAACAGACAAAATTTGATAGTCTAGATTTTATTGGCCTACAATCTTTAGAGATGTTAACGCTTATATCAAAACTTATGATCGATGTCAACGAGTAGGCAATATTTCTAGAAGGAATGAGATGCCCCTCATTATGTGTTAGAAGTTGAGATATTTGATATTTGGGGACTAGATTTCATGTGACCATTTATATCATCTTTTGGGAATTTATATATATTGTTAGCAGTAAATTATGTATCTAAATGAGTAAAAGTTGTTGCTTTAACTCGATGTGACGCTCAAAGTATTGCAAATTTTTTAAAATGAAAATATTTTATAGATTTGGGATGCCGAGAGTAATCATAACTGACAGGGGAAGTCATTTTAGAAATGCAATAATGGAGAAGTTATTAAAGAAATATCACATTAACCATAAAATTACTACTGCTTATCATCCTCAGACAAGTGGTTTGGCCGAATTATCCAATTATGAAATTAAAAGAATATTGGAAAAATCTATAAACCCAACTAAGATGGATTGGTCAGTCAAACTTGACTATGCTTTGTGGGCTTATAAGACTGTATACAGAACTTCTATAGGAATGTCCCCACATAGACTAATATTTGGGAAAGCTTGTCACTTAACAGTTGAACTTGAGCATAAAGCATATTGGGCCATTAAAGAATTTAATTACAATTTAAAGGATGCTGGTGAGAAAGGGCTATTACAATTGAATGTGCTTGATGAGATAAAGAATGAATCTTATGAAAGTGATAAGATTTACAAAGAAAAGATGAAGATGTGACATGATCAGAAGATTCTTACTAAAAATTTTGAGCCAGGGCAACAAGTTTTGCTTTATAATGCAAGCTTAAGATTATTTCCAAGAAAACTTAAGTCCAGGTGGATGGGCTCATTTGTTGTGATGAAAGTTTATCCCTATGGAGGTGTTGATATCAAAGATCCTAAAACAGATAAAATATTCAAAGTGAATGGTCACAGGCTGAACTCCTACTTTTTAAGTGAAAAAATAAATTAAATTATTTTATGATGTTGGGTCAACCAGAATAAGCACTGGTTACGTCGAGTTGATGACATTAAACCAAGCGCTCTGTGGGAGACAACCCATAATTATTTGTGTATGTTAATTTTATTGTTTTGTTGTTGTGTCTGATTTGGAAAATTTTGATAATATTTTGAATATATAATGATTTAGTAATTATTCTAAGACCTTAAAAGATGACTTAGAAGTGTTAGAATGAGTATTTGGATGTTAAGTTGACCTGTGTTAAATTGAGCATTGGCGCTTAAGAGCCAATATCCGGGGCTTAAGCACGGTCGTTAAAAACATGTGAAAATTTTTGTTTCTAGAAGTATTATCTGTGATGTGGTTGGATTTAACATGGGAGAGTAGTTTTAAGACGTGCCTAGGAGTTATAGGGGAGGTTTAGAGCCTATAAATAGAAGGGCATGAGGAGAAGTCTCACCACACTTCCATTTAACCTTAAATTCAAAGAGAGAAAGTGAGAGTTTTGGAAAAATGTCATCTAGGGAGAGTGATTTGAAGAAAAAGGAGGAGGAAATGAGAAAGAAGTTTGTTATTCATAGTGCGCAAGAGTTATATGACGGTTTCCTAGTCGTTATTATCGATGTAATAGCGGAGAAAATCACTAAAATTGAGGCTGATGTGGCTTCAATTAAAGCAAAAGTTATAGAAGTTAACGCACATCTAGATCATATAGGATGGCGACTTAAGATGCAATTTATCCATACCAGTTTTATAGAATAAGCGAACAAGGCTATGTATTTGAAGAAAAAATGGATTGAAGAAGATTCAATTAGAGTTATTAATCACCGTCCATTTTTTCAGATTTAAATTCCAAATGCTGAAGGAGAGACTAATGATATATCAGGATTCGTTCCACCAAATGGAGAGTTTATAGAATAAGTGTGTTTAGTATGTTTTTGATATTATCATTATCTAGTGTTTGTGTTTAGGAATTTTCTCATCTAAGACTATTTGCATTGAGAATTTATGTATTAAAAATGTTTGTAATTGTTTGTGAATGAATATAAGTGTTTGTTTATGTGAAAATTTTGTGTTATATTGTGTTGAATAAAATTAGTTAAGATTGGCGAATCTTGAGTAAGAGGAGAGTTGAAAGGGAAGAAAATAGTTATTAAAGAGTTATGAGACCATGTAGGGTTGNAAATTTTATGAACAATTCTATCATTCCTAAAATGACCTCCAAATTCATAATAATGATATTTTTTGGATAATTTCCTAAATTTCTTTATACGGCACACATCGCCTCTCTACTAAATCTTTGCATTGTTTGTAAAAATATGTGTCATCCCAAAAAGAAGATTTTGCATTATGAATGAACTTCTTTTCATGTTGTTTTGTCATTTCGATAACATACCACTAATTTTATAATTCACAATATAAGCATACCACGATATTTCCCATATTTTTATAGCATAAAGTTGCTCATCAAGAAAGGTTTCCAAATCAAGTGTCTCTTTCTACTCCAACTTAGATAGATGATTAGTAATTTGATTATTAGTCCCTTTTCTATCAACAACTACAAAATCAAACTCTTGCATCAGAAGTACCATCTAATTAATCTTAGTTTTGCATCCTTCGTTTGCATTAAATATTTAATACTTGAGTGGTAGTATGCACAACACATTTAGCTCCAATTAGATATGACCTAAACTTATTAAAAGCAAAAACTATGGCTAATAACTCTCTTTTAGTAGTGGTGTAATTCATTATTCCCATTTGTCACAACAGTCACACCTCCTTTCTTTGATGAAACATAGTGAATTGGACTCACCCAAGCACTTCCTGAAATAAGATAAATTATTCCAGCATCTAACCATTTTATATCTCTTTATTAACAATTTATTTCATCATAAGTTTCAATCTTCTTTGAGGAGCAGCTCTTGGTTCATGATGATCTTTCAATAAAATTATATGCATACAAATTGAAGGAATAATTCCTTTAATATCAGTTAATGTCCATCTAAAGGCTTTCTTGTATCTTCTTAAAGTTTCTAACAACTTTTGTTCTTCGTATCAGTTAATTATGAGGATACAATAACAGGTAATGTGAATAAATCTCCTAAGAATGCATACTTTAAATGTGTAGGAAGTGTTTCCATTTCTAGTTCATGAGGTTTCTCAATATATGAAATTAAATTCGTGCTATCATTTGTAGGATCTAAAATTTCAATTTTTTGCTAAACATAATCCAAATCTTCATTACTCACTTCTGTAGTTTCTTCTTGAATTTTATCATCATCTTCATATTCCACATATTCTTTTCAAATTCCTTTTCGAAGGTCTTCTTGAAATATTTATGGCTTAAATATTCATTAATATCCATTTTGAAGCATTCAATCTCTTTCTTTTTTGCACGGAATCTCTTTGATTTTGCAGTATTAAATGTAACCTCTTGATCACTAATTCTCATATTTAGTTCTCCTTTCTACACATCTATCAAAGCTCTTTAGGTAGCAAGGATTGGTCTTTCTAAAATGATAGGAACGGTCATTCCATAATGATCTATCTTCTTCGATATAACTTCTATTTGGGTAGCCAACATAGATATCACATCAGAATCATGAATACTAGCTACTCTTTTTGGATTTACCCTTTCAGAGGGCCATTGAAACTTATTAGTAGTCATCTCTTCAATTAAAGAATATGCTTTATCTAATGGTTTTGACATTAATGATCCACCAGCAACATCACTAATTATTAATCTAAGAGGTCCTACCAATCCATTATAAAATGTTTGAATTATTAACCAATCTGGCAACGCATGGTGTGGACACTTCCTAATGAGATGTTTAAATCTTTCCTAGGCTTCATAAATCATTCCCCTTCAAACTGACAAAAAGTTGTAATATCATTTCTAAGCTTAGTAGTTTTTTTAAGGCGAGAAATATTTTGATAAAAATTTTTTGTGATAAGTCTCCCCAAGTTCTAATAAATCAAGGTGCTAACGAGTTTAACCACATCTTAGCTCTATCCCTTAGTGAAAAAGGAAAAAGTCTAAATCTAACAACATCTTTCGACACTCCAACATATTTAAATGTAGCACAAAATTCTAAAAAACTTGCAAGTTGTAAGTTATGATCTTCAGTTGGTGTTCCCCCAAATTGATTATTCTGAACCATTTGGACAATAGAGGTTTAAGCTCAAATGAATTGGCAGCTACAACAAGGTTTTGTATACTCAAATGAATTTCATCTACTATAGGATTAACATAATCTCTTAATGGTCTCTGATGATGTTCATTTTCATTTCTAGCATTACTTGAGTTGCAAACCATTTTGCTAAAATGATCTATCTCCTTTTGATGTTCCCTAATTTTTCTAATAGTTCTTTCTAACTCTAAATCGTAAGGTACTAAATCTTCAGATCTTAAACTATGCATAAACAAAAAAAATAAGAAATTAAAATAAAAAGATACACTAAAATATGAAAATATTCAAATTAAACTACAAAGAGTTTTTTTATAGTTAAAATAAAATGATTTAAATTATAAAATAGGTTACTAACACTTTCAGTTACTTCCCCAACAACGGTGCCTAAAAAAACAACTTTAGTGAAAATAATTTTATCTTTCAAAACCTTTAAACTGTCAAATCCCCTAATAATAATGCAAGTATACGTATCGCTCAAGTAATAAAGGGCTCTAATGGAGTCCTAGATATTGATCTTACAGGGAAGTTGGAAATGCTTCTAGATAAATTTTTATAATTATAATGTAAATCATAATTTAAACTACAAAACTGAAGTACTAAATTTGATTATAAAGTATTAGAGTAAATGTTAAATAAAATGTGGTTAAAAGAACTAAATTAACTTAACTAATTGCTAAACTTTCAAAAGTAAACTTACAAAAACTAACCAAGTTTTTGTGGTAGAGAGTTCAAATTTAAGAAAACATCCTTCCCCTATACAATAAGTATATGAATTGTGAAGTAATTAAAATCATTTGAAAATATATAAAATTATTTTGTGTCAAATAGGAGAAATCCTATTATTTAACCTCTTTCAAGTGCATAAAGAACATTGACTAATCCATAGTTTGGTCCCTAATTATGTGATTAGGTTGGGAAGATATCGACTGACACTTCAAAACTCTCACTACTCCCTCACCTGAGGGCTAACAATCTCGTATTAATTTCCAATCAACCAGACCAAATTGGGGATTTTAATCTGTCACCTTAAAATCTCTAATTGTGCATCCAGCAAAGTTTATTTCCCTATTTATTTGCACTCAACTCCATGGATGACATCCTCTCCCATGAAATCAAATGTGATTCTCACTATGGTGTAGAAATCATAGCTCTTTTGAAACTTATGTTTCTCAACACATTTTAACATTTTAATTGACCAGATCAAAAGTAAATGAAGATTGGAGTTCAAATTATCACAATTTTTTTACATTTAAAACTGTGTAAAAAAAAATCAATTTTCACAAAATCATATCTCAAAGTAGGGACAAGGATAAAAAAGACTACTCAAAATTCATGAGAAGGAAACAACAAAACACATATTTCATATATAAAAATAAGTTTACAAAAACAAAGAAGTAAATGACACAACTTATCTCACTATTCTTCCCAAGCAAATCCTTAGAAGTTTTCTTCAAGCACTTTCCCTCTTTACAAGCACTCTCAATTCTCTTAGAAGAGTAATGAAGAAGAAATCTCTCACATTACCTCTCCTCTTAAAAATCCTTGAAGAAATCTTCAAGTCCTTGAATTTCTCTCTCTCTTTTGCCTTCTTCAAACTCTCTCCCTTACGCCTCTCTTCATCCCCCCTTTCTGATGCCGAAAACTTTCCTCTTTTCTATAATTCCCTCCAAAATTCTATCAAAAATTCAACTCTTTTGAATTCCAAAAGACATGTCTATTGATTCATAAGACATATCCCTTCATAAAAGAACCTTCCAAAGTGTCTAGATGCATCGACTCACTCAACTGAGCATTTAGAACAAGTAGACCCTTTGAAATTCATGCAAAATTTATCCTGAACTGCTTTAATTCACAAAAAGTCATCTTTGGCGCCTCATGTGCTTATTCTGGCACTTCAAGCTCCAATTCACTTAAGACCGTGTTTTTGTAGGTTTTCACGATTTAAGCATAAAAAATGGTACTTCAGGTGCCAGCTCTTTGTAAGATGGCACCTCATGCGCCAACTCTCTATAAGTGGTGCTTCAGGTGCCAAAATTTCAAAATTTGTTGTTCTGGCTCCAAATTTAGTCCTTTGTTACTTTTGCTCAAAATGCCTAATATTGATATATTTGCAACAAAAGACAAGAAAATACCCTTATTTAAAATGCAATATCATCAAAAATAAGCATAAAATATATATTTAAAATAACACATTATTTACCCATTTTTTTGGGTCATTGCCTTTAAAGCATGCCCACCCCTGTATCACTGTCTCCTCGGCATACCCTTTTATTTAGGCCGCTACTTTCATGACATTCCTACCTCTGGGTCACAACCTCCTTGACATACTTTTTTTTAGGGACACTGCCTTCACAACATGCCTACCTCGGGTCACTACCTGCTCGACATACCTTATTATTCAAGTCACTGTCTTCACGACATGCTCGCCTTCTGGTCTCTACCTCCTTAGTATACTCATTTGTTAGGTCACTGCCTTCACGACATACCCACTTTTGGGTCACTGGGTCAGTGTCTCATCATCTTACCCATCTATTCAAATTGCTTCATCCACGACATGCCCACCTCCGGGTCATTGCCTATTTGGAATACCTATCTGTTCTTGAGTCATTTCATCCTTGGCATACTCGCTCTCACACTTGTAATATGACTATTTGGATTTTTTTTCTTGATTGTATGGATAATGAGTCAGGCTCATTAGGTAAGTGCCTCTCATGTTAGTCACCACGCATTAATGAAAATTTCTTGTCAGGTTGATGCCGACGAGCAATGCAAGTTAAGTCATTAGGATTGACATGAGTATGATTGTGCTAAAGATCTAAAGAATCTAATTCGTGTCACCTTGTATGTTACGAGCTCGCATTTAATGACCCTTACTTTAAAATTAAAAGAAAATATCTTATATTCTACTTAATACATTCACAATAGTTTTAAAACAATGCATGTAGTAAACTAGGTTATATTTAAGGTTAATGATACGCCTAAAATATATAGTATATAGTATTTTATACACATTTTTATACTTATTTTTGATATATTGCACTTTAATCAAGGGTATTTGTGTGTTTTTTCTTGCAAGTACAATCAAATGGATGAAAAATTTTAAAAGGAGTGAAAGAGGGTCAAATTTGGAGCAAAAATAAAGAAATGCACAAAAAAGAACTGGGGTGCCTAAGCGTCAGAGGCTCCGCGCCTAAGCGCCAGGTACCCTGTGCTTAAGCGTCAGAAGTAGTTACTTGATGATTTATTTAATTGGAGCGGATTTTTGAAGAGGTGTTTGAAGCAACCCTTGATAAAAATGTGGGGAATAGCTCATAGACACATAAATTCATTAAATTGTCTTATGAGGAGGCAATTTCTAGAAGATTCATGAATAAGAATGTAGTTCATGGGGTTAAGTACAAATAAATAGAAAAATAAACTTCAAGGGCGTAGAATTAGAGGACTTTAGAGTGACAGGCTAAAACCCCCAATTTGATTTATAATTTTAGTTTTTGATACGAGATGTTAGCCCCCAGGTGGAGGGAGAAGAGGGAACTCTATAGTAAGAGCTAGTATCTTCCTTGACTAGCCGGTCTTCAAGACTATTAAAACTATAGATTAACCAATGTTCTTTATAGTTTTTCTAGTAAGGTTAAAGAATATTATTGCCCTTGTTTGACACAACACATTTAGCATACTTCCACAGTAAAATTTCTATATTTATCAGTGATTCATAATAAGGAAAAAGATATTTTATCTATATTGCCTTCATCTTGCAAGTATTTTAGTTAAGTAAATTAGTTTCTTACTTTATTTTCAATTATAAAAAATTACAAAAATAATCAAACTTTCATTCCTATTTTAGCATCGTAAGTTTAAGTAAGAATATATTTTCAATTAAAATTTTGTTATCTACATCTAGTTGTCCCTGTGGGTTCAATATTTAGGACTTAATCAGAAAGTTCTATATTACTTGATAACGATACGTATACTTGGTTACTTTCCTTTATTAAAATATTATAACTGCATTCTTATTTTCTTCATAGTGAAAGATTTACCTAGCTTTTGCTTTGGATAAAGTTTTTAGCTTTGTTGCAAATTAAGAATAACTGTTAAGAATATTAATCATATAATCACATACATCACATTTTACATCTATATATATAGAAAATCAAGATCAAGTTTTTGGCGCTGTTGCCTGTGAGAAATATAATAATAATTTGCAAAATTATTTTCAGAAGAATTTTTTAGAAAGCAAAATTTTTAGTAAGTCTTATTTAAACTTTAAGATTTATTTTAGGAATATTGTTGTGTCATTTATATATAAAGTTCTTGTTTGTGTGTTTTTATTTTTTTGTTTTATTTTATTTTTTGTGTTTTATAGTAATGAATGTGTAGTTCAGGTTCCACAGAACTCTTGCCTTATGATTCTGAATTAGAAAGAACTATTAGAAAAATTAAAAAAGTTTAAATTTACTAAAAAATTTCAAGAAATGAAAAATCAAAATAATCAAAATGTTGATGAGTTTAGACCTTTAAGAGATTATGCAAACCTTATGATGGATGAAATTCATTGTAGTATTCAAAAACCCACTTTAGTGGCTAATTCATTTGAACTCAAACCAACTATTATCCAAATGTTATCAAATAATCAGTTTGGGAGAGCACCAACTGAAGATCCAAATTTATATCTTGCCAATTTTCTAGAATTGTTTGCTACATTTAAATATGATGGTGTATCAGATGATGCTATAAGACTTCGATTATTTTCTTTCTCACTGAGGGATAAGGCTAAGATATGGTTACATTTGTTATCACCTAGATCTATTAGAACTTGAAGTGATTTATCACAAAATTCTTTGCTAAATATTTTCCACCATAAAAAATTGTGAAGCTTAGAAATGATATTACAACTTTTTGTTAGTTTAAAGGGGAATCTATTTATGAAACATGTGAATGATTTAAAGAACTCTTAAGGTAATATCCACACCATGCAATACAAGATTGTTTAATAATTCAAACTTTTTATAATGGATTAGCTGGATCTCGTAGATTTATTATCAATGCGGCTGTTGGTGGTTCATTGATGTCAAAACTATTTCATGACGCTTATGCTTTACTTGAAGAGATGGCTATAAATAATTTTCAAAGACCTATTGAAAGGGTAAATCTTAAGAAAGTAGCCAATTTTCATGAAAGTAATGCTTTTGCAATGCAAGCAAATCAAGTTGCAGCAATTTCAAAGAAGTTAGACCAATTTGGAATGAATTTTCTCAACCAATTCATATGATTGAAGAGAATTCATTCGCCAAATGGTAGATTCTCAACCATCATTAGAAACTTTAAATGTCATAAATAATAAGTAGAATAACCCATATTAAAATTATTATCAACTAGGTTGGAAGAACCATCCCAACTTCAATTAGAATAATACTACGGGTGGTAATAATCAACAATGGGGGAACAATCAAGTAAACCCATTGGGAAACTGGAAAAACCAAGGGAATAGTAATTATAGAACTACTTATCTTCTAGGTTTTAACAGTAATTCATAATTTAAGGAGAAGAAGTTGGTTATAGAAGAAGTGGTGTTACAAATGGGAAATCAGTTACAAAGTCAAGGAGCAACAATTAGAAATATTGAGGATCAATTGGGACAAATTGCAAATTCATTAAGTAATAAATCCCAAGGAAAACTTCCTAGTAATATAGAAATAACTTTAAAAGACCGGAATAAAGAGTAAGTAAAAGTCGTTCAACTCAGAAGTGGAAGAGAATTGGAAGGTAGAGTTCAAAAAGAGACTGAAGTAGAGAGAGAAGGGATTGAAGAACCAAAAGATGACGCTCTGAAAGGTTTAGAGATACCTATTTCTAGGCTTAAAGTTGATTTAAGAAAACTACCACCTCCATTTCCTTAGAGGCTTCGACAAAAAATGTTGGATAAGCAATTTTAAAAATTTCTAGAAGTTTTTAAGAAGCTTATAATTGATATTCTATTTGTTAAAGCTCTAGAACAAATGCCAAGCTATGTGAAGTTTATGAAGGATATTCTTAATAGGAAAAGAAAGTTTGAAGATAATGAGATTTTTGCACTTAGTGAGGAGTGCAGTATAATTCAGAAAAAGCAACCTGAAAAGCTTAAAGATCCTGGTAGCTTCACAGTTCCATGTGAAATAAGAGACAAATTTTATGGGAAAGCTTTATATGATTTAGGAGCAAACATCAACCTTATGTCATTATTAATATTTAAAAGATCGGGGTTAGGAGAAATAACCCCTACTACTGTAAATCTGCAATTACCTGATTGTTCAATAACTTATCCTAAAAGAGTTATAGAAGATGTCCTAGCAAAAGTGGATCAATTTATCTTTCTTGTTATTGCATTGTGCTGGATATGGAGGAAGATAAGGAGATACCTATCATTTTGGGGAGACCTTTCCTAGCCATAGGAAGAACAATGATGGATGTGCAAAAAAGAGAATTAACTATGTGCATCAATGATATAACTACTACATTTAATATTTCTAAATCAATTAAATACTCTGCAAAATGAAAAGATGATGAATGCTATAGAATGGATGTTATAAGATACTCAAGTGAATGTCATTTCAAAATAACTTATGAAGAAAAATCTGAGTTGAAGGAGTTGGAATGCGAACAAGAAGAGGAATTGGATCAATAGGAAGATTTATATAAAGAAGATTCAAATTGTGTTCGAGAAAGTTTTGAAGTTTTGGACACAACAGAAAAAGATAAATCTTTTTGTCCATCAATTGAAAAACCTCCTAAGCTTGAGTTGAAGTTACTTCCTAAACATTTGAAGTATGTTTTTTTTAGGTGACTCCTCTACATTACCTGTTATAATTTCCTCAAAATTAACTACAGAAGAAGAAGAGAGTTTAATAAAAATTTTAATGATTTATATGAAAGCCTTTAGATAGACAATTGCTGATATAAAAGGAATCAATCATTCAAATTGTATGCATAGAATTCATATGGAAGAGAACTACAAACTCAGGGCTGATCCTCAAAGGAGATTGAATCCTATTATGAAAGAACTTGTTAGGAAAGAAATACTCAAGTGGTTAGATGCTGCAATTATCTACTTTATTTCATATAGTGCATGAGTTAGTCCCATTCACTACGTTCCTAAGAAAGGAGGAGTTACTATGACTTTGAATGAACATAATGAGTTAATATGAACAAGACAAGTCATAGGATAGAGAATATGCATTGATTATAGAAAATTATAACTCACTACTAGGAAAGATCATTTTCCACTACCCTTTTTAGATCAGATGCTGGATAGACTAATTGGGCATAAATACTTTTGTTTTCTAGATGGAAATACTAATTATCACAAAATACAAATAGCTCCTGAGGATTAAGTGAAAATGTCCTTATGGTACATTTACTTTTAGCAGAATGCTCTTTGGTTTATGTAATGCACCTACTATATTTCAAAGATACATGATGACTATTTTTTGTGATTTAATAGAAAAAGGGATTGAAGTTATTATGGATGATTTTTTAGTGTTTGGAACTTCATTTAACTTATGTTAATAACATTTATCAGAAGTTCTTAAGCGCTGTGAAGAAACAAATTTAATCCTTAATTGAGAAAAATGCAAATTTATGGTAGCAGAAGGAATAGTTTTGGGACATCAAATTTCAAAAAATGGTATGGAAGTAGACCCGAAAAAAATTCAAGTGATCGCTAATTTACCTCACCAACAAGTGTGATGGAAATTAGGAGTTTTTAGGACATGTTGGATTCTACATGAGATATATTAAAGAATTTTCAAAAATTGCTATGCCTCTATGTCATTTACTAGAAAAAAGATATAATTTTTAATTTTAATAAAGAGTGCCTAAAAGCTTTTAAATTATTAAAAGAAAAGTTAGTCACTACACCAATTATTGTTTCACCAGATTAGAAAAAACCTTTTGAATTAATGTGTGATGTTAGCGATTATGTTATTGGAGCTATTTTAGGACAGAAGTATGATAAGATTTTGAAGGTTATCTACTATGCTAGTAGTACTCTTAATGAAGCTCAAATTAATTATACCACAACTGTGGAAGAGTTATTAGCAGTAGTATATGCTTTTGATAAATTTAGATCGTACTTAATTGGAACTAAATGTATAGTGCATATAAATAATTATGCTTTTAAGTATTTAATAAAAAAGAAGGATTCAAAACCTAGATTGATAAGATGGGTTCTTCATTTGCAAGAATTTGACTTTGAAATATTAAATAGGAAAGGAGCTGAGAATCAAATTGCTGTTCATTTGTGTAGGCTTGAATTAGAAAAACCACTCTATTTTGAAAAAGAAATTAATGAACATTTTCCAGATGAAAAATTGTTCAATGTTATTGATTGGTGTGTTCCATGGTATGCTGACATTGTGAACTTCATTGCTAGTGATATTATACCATATAGAATGACATAGCAACAGAAGTGGAAATTTGTATTTGAAGCCAAGACTTATTTTTGGGATGACCCGTTTTTATATAAATAAGGAAAGGATCTTCTTATTCGATGATGTGTGCCTTTAGAAGAAACTTATGAAATTATCCAAAAATGTCATAATTCTAATTTTAAGGGACATTTTGGTGTTGATAAAACAACATATAAAATTTTATAATCGAGATTTTATTGGCCTACAATCTTTAGAGATGTTAATGCTTATAGCAAAATTTGTAATCAATGTCACTGAGTAGGCAATATTTCTAGGAGGAATGAGATGCCCCTCAATTATGTGTTAGAAGTTGAGATATTTGATATTTGAGGATTAGATTTCATGGGACCATTTATATCATCTGTCAGAAATTTATATATATTGTTAACAGTACACTGTGTATCTAAATGGATAAAAGTTATTGCTTTACCTCGATCTGATGCTTAAAGTGTTGCAGAGTTCTTAAAAATAATATTTTTATACATTTCGGATGCCGAGAGTAATCAAAACTGACGGGGTAAGTCATTTTAAAAAATGTAATAATATAGAAATTATTAAAGAAATGTCATATTAACCATAGAATTGTTACTACTTATTATCCTCAGACAAGTGGTTTAGCTCAATTATCCAATCATGAAATTAAAAGAATAATGAAAAAATCTATAAATTCAACTAAAATGGATTGGTTAGCTAAAATTGACTATGTCTTGTGGGCTTATACGATTGCATACATAAATCTTATAGAAATGTCCCCATACAGGCTAATATTTTGGAAAGCGTGTCACTTACCAGTTGAACTTGAGCATAAAACATATTGGCCGATTAAGGAATTTAATTAAAATTTAAAAGATGTTGGTGAGAAGAGGTTATTGCAATTAAATGAGCTTGAAGAGATAAGGAATGAATCTTATGAAAGTGTTATAAATAGAAGAGAATAAAGAGAATTTCCCCACACCTCAATTTAACCCTGAAAAGATGCTGGTGAGAAGAGGTTATCGCAATTAAATGAGCTTGAAGAGATAAGGAATGAATCTTATGAAAGTGCTATAAATAGAAGAGAATAAAGAGAAATTTCACCACACCTCAATTTAACCCTGAATTTTAAGTAGAAAGAGAGAGTTTTGAAAAATGTCTTCTATGGAGAGTGATTTGAAGAAGGAGGAAGTAATGAGAAAGAAGTTTATTAGTCAGAGTGCGCAAGAGATGTACAATGGTTTCTAAGTCGTTAGTATTGAAGGAATAGTGGAGAAAATCACTAAAATTGAGGCTAACATGACTTTAATTGAAGCAAAAGTGATGGAAGTTAACCCACATCTGAGCCATATGGGATGGCAACTTAAGATTTAGTTTAGCCATACCATTTTTATAGAAGAAGCAAATAAGGCAATGTATTTGAAGAACAAGTGTATTGAAGAAGATTCAACCATAGTTATTAATCATCGTCCGTTCTTTCAGATATATGTTCCAAATGTTGAAGGAGAGACAAACGATAGGTCAGCATTTGTTCCATCAACTAAAGAGTGGGATTAAGTTTGTGATTTAATGTTTATGTGTTTAGTATTTGTTTATGTTAAGTATTTTAATGTGTGTTTTATGTTATTAAGATCTAGTAGTATGCTTAGGAATTTCCTCATTCGAGACTATTTGGATTGAAAATTTATGTATTTGAAAGTGTTTGTAATCTTTCTTGAATTAATATAAATGTGTTGTTTGTGTTAAATTTTGTTTTATTTAATGTCAAATCAAATTAGTTAAGATTGGTAAATCTTGATGTAAGAGAAGAGATAAGAGGGGAGGAAATAGTTATTACAGTGTTTTAAGACTATATAGGGTTGGTTGACTTGGGCTAGACGTGCATTTCACTTAAATTAAAAAAAATTAAAATTTGTGCACTGGCACCTAAGCACCAAAATGCGTGCTTAAGTACTGCCTAAACAAAATGATGGCCACCTAAGCACCAAACCATTCGCGCTTAAGTGTTGGTTCACAAAAATCGGTTTGCAAACGGGTTTAAGTGAAATTTTAGGCCAAGAACCTCCATTTCCCCCCAACTTCATCTCCTACCTTCAATTTTCACAATTTGTAGAGCTAGGGCATCATCTTAAGTGAAGGTTTCTTGGTGGTTTCAAGCCAAATTTGTTAGATTTGATCTTCTTATGGCAAGAGCTTCACTTCTATGTAAAAAATTTTGATTTTTACCTTGTATTTTGAGCACATTCATGAGCTACCTAAAAATCACAATTCATGTTGAAAATTTGAGAAAACTTGATGGAAAATGCATAGATTTGTTAGTTTAAGCTTTTAGGAGTTGAGTTTAGTGATTTGGAGTTAATTGTGGAATTTATTATGAATTTTATACATTTTTTTTATAAAATGACACCAAGAATGAAGAGAAGAAAGGGAAAAGCTCCATTTGATTCAAGTAAATTTGTTAGCTCGAGAGCTCAGGATTGATATAGTGATGCACTGCATTCGAGGAAATTAATTCTTGAGTGATGTTTTAAAAGTCTGGGAGAAGTTGTAGAAGAGTTGATTGTTAGCCACTAGTGGAAACAGTTATGCTATTTTTCTGCTATCGCTGTGATTTCTATGGTATGAGAGTTCTATGCTAATCTCTCAGAGGCTGATGAGGAAGGAGTCATAGTGAGGGGGAAGACAATACCATTTTCTCCTAAGGTAATTAATCTATTGTACACTTGACCCCAAGCACTTTGCGTTTTTATTTAAACTATAGTCATACTGAGGAGGAGCTAGTCGAGATTATTTGATCTTTGACTGGTGGGAGAGGATTATGGAAGATTACAAATGAAAGAAGAGTAAACTTCTCTATTTTAAAATTGGATGCCACTGCAAAGGCATGTAATTATTTTATTTCTGCTAGTCTGTTGTCTACAAATCATTTACGTGAAGTGACTTGAGATAGAGAAACCTTCAATTACTGTATTTATTAGTCCAAGCCTATTGATATTGGAGGATTGATTTATGGAGTTATTACCAGTTCTGTTACCGCTGCTACTACTGTAGGCTTGAGATTCATATCCTTGATCTTTTCCTTATGCGAGCAGGCTAGTGTTAGATATGATAACTGTGAGGAGATCTTACAACCACTGAAGCCCATTACTAGTGTGAATTTGAAGACTTTTTCACTTCATTCTATTTTTGATTGGAAGGGTGGATTATCCAATAGTTCTGCTGCCTCTACTTCACATGTTTCTACATTACGGGGTTAGACTTTTGGATCTAATTCTCAGTTAGAGATATTACAGAGGATTTTGGACAATGTCAACATCACTGCATATAAGGTATTAAATTTAGAGCATTTTGCAGAGCATATTGATGGGTACATGAAGAGACGAAGTGATTATAAGGAGGAATACAACATCGCTATGGAGCATCTCAACAGAGGTAATTGAGATGTAGTATTTCCTCAATATCCTAGATATCCACCATATGAGCCTACAGCTGTTTGGCGTAGTGACGATAGTGATGAACAAGAGGGTGATGATTAGTTTGGATCTTTAGTTCTATTTTATGTTTTTAGTTTTTGTATTGTTATGAACAGTTGTTGGTACTAGTATTTTGTACTTTTTTTATGATTTTAGTTGTGATTGTAAAGACTGCAAGTTTTTGCTATGTTTTGTTTTGTTTCATACACCTACTGTAATGTATTTGTATTTTGTGTTTAGCTAGTATGTTTTAGTGGTGGTAATTGTTTTAATTGTATTGTTGTATTTAGTTAGTGTTTGTTGAACTTAATTATAGATTCTTAGAAAGGTTTAGAATTTAGCTATCTTGCTACTTAAATTTGCATGTTTAAAAATTTAAATTTACTACCAGTTATTTTTTTTATGTTGCAGTCATGTATGTTTGTTAGTGTGTTTATTTGCTTTTATGATATACTCCGTTGCATAGAAGTCTGATGAATCTTTATATTTTAAGTAAATTAAAATTTGATTAATTAAATTTTTACTCGTGTTTTTAACTTTTGGACTAGCATATTTAGGATATAAAAATTCCTGCAAGCATGTTATAGTTAGTTTCCATTCCTGCTTATTTTTGTATGATACTAAAATGTTTTATTTCTATTAAAAATTTAAGTTTGGGGGGACGAAAAATTTTAAAGAAACTTAAAATTTTATTTGTTCTCAAATGTATTTCAAATAAAATTTGATTTTTATTTGAAAAATGATTATGTATATGAAGTTATATTAGGGAATTAAAATTTTGACTTTAGAAATGAGTGAAAGAATCAACTCTTTGCTTTAGGAAAGGAAGAGTGGAAATCAAAACCATTAAAGACATATCCAAATATAGTAATCCTTGCCAAAAAAAGAAAAAAAAAAGAAATGAAAAGTTGAAAAAAGAGGAGAAGCTTGGGGATTAGTGCTTAATCAAAAATTGGTTCCACATATGATCATTTTAAAGTATAAGAACTGAGAAACTCTAAGCTTAACGATATAATATAGTGAGAAAAATTATACTTAATAAAAATTTTTAAGTGGAGATGATAAAATGCATAAACTCTATATTTGGAAAATCTACAGATAGGAACTCATATTTTCATATTTCTTAACATTAAAAATTTCTAAACTTTAAGTTGATCTCATTTACTAATATTTTTTCTAAATTAGACTACTACATTTCTACATCAAAATTTTGATAACTCCTAGACAAACTCATATACATTATCTACTTATGTTGGTTTTCAAAGATTGAAAGGTCACACGAGGACAATTAATATCTTAAGTTTAGGGGATTTTGATACACCTAAAATATATAGTGTTTTTATACATATTTTTATATCTATTTTTGAGATATTGCTATTTAATGAATGATATTTGTGTGTTTTTCTTGCAGGTACAACCAAATGAATGAAAAATGCTAAAAGAAGTGAAAAAGGGGGTTAAATTTTGAGCAAAAAAGAAAAAAGGTGCAAAAATGAACTGTGACACCTAAACGCCCAAGTCTGACGCCTAAGCGTGCTAGAGGCTCCACACCTAAGCGCCAAGTACCCCACGCTTAAGCTCCAGAAATAGTTACTTAATGATTTATTTAATTGGAGCAAATTTGTGAAGAGGTATTTGAAGCAACCCTTGATAAAAAAATGGGAAATAGCCCATGGACAAGAAAATTCATTCAATTGGCTTATGAGGAGGCAATTTCTAGAGGATTCATTGAATGGAGACACCTTTCTGAACAAATACCAAGGCACCCCTTGGATTTTTATAAGAAAAGACTTAGATTTTTTAAGAAAGAGGCCAGCCACCCATCAAACTTTATAGTCATCATCCATCTAAGTTGCCATCGCCGTCGACCACCTTTTCTTTTTATTTTGAGTTTTAGTTTGTATTGTGAGTGAAGGAAGAGAATTCAAACAAACTTCAAGACATTTTGTGGAGGAGATTTGAGATAAGTGTTTATCTTTGTGACTACACTTGATTTTAATTTAAATTTCTTGTTTGTGTGCATGATTTCAACTTTTAAACTCATGTGTGGTTGTGTTTTCTCTATGGATTTTGAGTAGTTTTCTTTGTCTTTTTTCTTAAAATGATAAGTGATTAAATATTTAAAAGAAGTTATGTGAAGTACTAGGCTTCAATGTTGGAAGAAGTTGTGATGATTTGAAATATTGCACTTCATTTACATCTTGATTTAGCCCATTAAGATGTTAATACCTGTTGTGAGAACATGTAAGATCCGAGATGGTATTGTCTCAGTCAGCAAATAGTTAAAATCACATATTAATTTCATGAATGAGAATGTAGTTTATGGGGTTGAGTATAAATAAATAGGGAAAGAAACTTTTCGAGGGTGTAGAATTAGAGGACTTTAGAGTGATAGGCTAAAGCCCCCAATTTGATTTATAGTTTTAGGATTTGATATGAGATGTTAGCGCTCAGGTGAGGGAGAAGAGGGAACTCTAGAGTTACAGCTAGTATCTTCCCTGCCTAGTCGGTCTTCAAGACTATTCAAACTATAGATTTGCCAATGTTCTTTATAAAATCTCTAGTAAGGGTAAATAATATTATTGCTCCTATTTGGCAGAACACATTTAACATACTTCCACAACAAAATTTTTATATTTATTACTGATTCATTATAAGAAAAAAGATATTTTACTTATATTGCCTTCATCTTGCAATTATTTTGGTTAAGTTTAATTAGTTGTTTACTTTATTTTCAATTATAAAAAATTATAAAAAGAATCGAACTTTCATTCCTATTTTAAGCATCTTAAGTTTAAGTAAGAATATATTGTTAAGTAAAGTTTTGTTATCTAAATCTAGTTCTCCCTGTAGGTTCGATATTCGGGACTTAATCAGAAAGTTCTATATTACTTGATAACGATATGTATACTTGCGTAGTATCTTATATTGAATTATTATAAATGCATTCTTATTTGCTTCATAGTGAAAGATTTACCTAGTTTTTGTTTTAGATAAAGTTTTTGGCTTTGTTGAAAATTAAGAAAAACTATTAAGGAAATTAATAATATAATCACATACATTGCATTTTACATCTATATATATAGAAAATCAGGATAAGTTAGCTCTTTTAAAATCTATCTTGGGTGACTCCTGTTAGATCTTTCAAATTTTTAGGGTGGGTTAAGTGCGGCGATCCCATCAAAGTCATACGTACTCAGACACTTACCCTGTACTTAGATGTTGGTTAGGACACTTATCATTAGATGGTATGTTAGGCTATGATTTAGGGTGTTGTGCAATATTTTTGCATGCCTCTATCTATTGTTTTGTGTTGGTTTTCCTTGTGCTAGTCATGTGTCACCCTTTGCCTTTTTGGTGGGCCAGTGTGTTGACCTCACTTTTGGTTGAGGTCTAGTCTCTTCCTTAGAAACATAGGATCTAGCTATATGACTTTCTTGGTAACTATCCTAGAGGACTAGTGATGGCACTCTCACCTTTAGAAATTCTAAAACTCTTCTTTGCTCATCTTGAAGTTTCACATGTTGGTTCTAACCTCTAGCACTTAGTAGTTGAAGGCAATCTGAGGGAGCTCAAGAGGAGTCCCCATATGACTGTTTGGCCTTAGGATTGACCCTGGGTGATGTGGTCTTGGTCAGTCTCACACACACATACACTTGATACCCCTCACTTACACTCATAACCTTAACCCTTAACCAAATATGCTCAGTTGATCCCTTACTCTTTTTGGAAACTCATGTGGATGGTCTCCTAAACCATTAGCCCGAGACTATGGTTTAGATAAGACCAGCACATGGAGGATCCAAAGTGGGGTTTCCCTTGGTCTAATGGCTTATGAAGTGTAATTTCATGATTGACGTCCCATTAAACCCCAATTTTACCTAAATACCTAATTTTAGCTTTTTGCCCCTAAACTTTCCCATAATTACCAAATTACCCTTGAAGCCCTAAAATCTTCAAAATTGCACAAACTACCCAACTTTTTCCAAAAATCACGCCAAACTCTATTAAACCAAGCAGACTACCCAAAACACCCTAAAATTTTAAAAATTACCAAATACCCCCAGGTTTGCCAAATTACCAAAATGCCCTTTGTGGCCCAAATTTCTCAAAAGCCTTGAAAATCATTTCAAACACCTCCAAAACCAATCTTGGCCACTCATGAAGTCCAATTTGACGAATTTTGACAAAATCCCAATTTTGGCCTTTAAAGCTCAATTACCAGAATTCACCTCCAATTTCCTCCAAATTGATCCCAAATTTTCCAAATTTCAATTCTAAACTCAAATTCATCATGTCTAATTTTGATTGAAATGAAATTAAAGCTCAATTGAGCCCAATTTCAAACCTAAATTCTAAGCCTAAACTAAATACCCAATTTGACCATATACCCAATTTTCTCAAATTGAACCCCCTAACTTATCTAATTTCATCAATTTTGAATTCTAAATTCCTTAAAATATTCCTTTATACCAAATTATTTCAATAGGCCCTTGCCTAGCCCTAAATCTCACCCAAATCCAACCTAAGCTGAAATCCCCAAATTTGCACCTAAGTCTAATTACCATCAACTTGAACCTCATAAATTCAAAATTTCTAAACAATTGATATTCAAGACTTTTCATTACATGGGCCAATTTTAACCATCAAATGAGCCTAACCTAAACCCAAGCCCAATCTAAACCTAAGTCTAACCCAAATTCCCCAAAATTATTCATGGGCCAAATTCCACTAAATTAAACTCCAAAATCAATTCAAAATCACTTAATTTCTTTTGCAAACTCTTAATGGCTGTCATCCAAGCCAATTTAATCAATCAATTGAGCCAAACTCAAAGTTTATCCAAACCCAAATTCAAATTCAAATCCATGACATGAATTTGAAGCCAAGCTTCAAATTGAACCAAACCCATTCAAATTAGCTTAGTCATGACCACCACAACCAGCCTTAGGGACCAGGCTAGACCCACCTAGGCCACCTTACATGAGCCATGGACTAAAGGTCCCTTGTTTTAGGACATATTGATACGCCTAAAAATGTACTATTTTTTGTTCCTTATTTTATAATAGAATTGAACTTTAAAGGTATATTTTCTTGTATTTTTGCTTGTAGATACGTCAAATTTAAGAATTTGGAGTGATTGGAGCAGAAGGAACAAAAATGGACCAAAACAGAGCAAACCGAAGCAAATCGGGTTGAATCAGGGCACACATGAGCCATGGGGACCTAAACCAGACACTTTAGTGTCTGTGCCCAGCGCTTAATCACCCCAAATGGTGCTTAGCTGCCACTAGATAGGGAGGGGGGCGTTTAAGCCCCCTAAAACAGTGCTAGGCGCCGATGACGGTTTTTAACATATATTCTAGAATATACTTCGGATTTGGATAAATTTTGAAGCAGTGCTTCATGTATCTCTTGGGAAATTCATTGTAAATGAGAAAATGAAATTTCTAAAAGAATTTTGGGTTGTTATATGAAGTTATGAAGAGTCACTTTAGACACCGTTTGGAAGATTAAATAAATATGGACAGTTTTGAAGAGACACTTAAGAATATCTTGAGAAATTATAATTAAGGCTTAGAAATATTTTTAAAACAACTCTTGGACTCTTGAATTAATTCAAAGAGGAGAAGAAGGCTTGGATAAGAAGAGGAAGGCTTGGGCGTGAGCCCAAAGTGCGGCTACAAGGTGAGAAAGAAAAAGAAAGAGTGAGAGATTTCTTCTTTTATTTTCACTTTGTTCTTGGAGAGGATTGTAAGGAGATTGCTTTTACTATATGATACACCTAAAATATATAGTGTTTTTACAAAAAAAATTATACCTACTTTTGAGATATTGTGCTTTAATGGAAGTTATTTTTGTGTTTTTCTTGCCGATACAAGTAAAAATGGAAAAAAAAAGCTTAAAGAAGTGAAAAATGATCAAATTTGGAGCAAACAGGTGAAAAATTGTGCAAAAGAGTTTTAGTACCTAAGCGTCAGATCCGGTGCTTAAGCGGTGGTTAAACAACGAAGACCACGCCCAAGCACTCAGACCCCATGCTTAAGCGCCAGTGGCAGTTACTAGACGAGTAAAATTGGTTTTCACAAATTTCGAAGAGGTTTTTGAGGCACTTGGCTTTATAGGTGGTTGTAACCACCATGGATGAAAATTATCATGAAACAATGCATCTCTTGGGCAAATACATTGAATCAAGACACATTTTGAAGAGATCCCAAGACACCTCTGAGAAAACTATAAAAGAAAGAAGAGAGGACTTAGAAAAGAGTCCTGAAAATATTGACAAGTTTTGAAAGTTCTTCTCTAGAGAGTTAGTTTTGAGAGATTTTCAAGAATCACTTTTAATTTACTTTAAGTGATTGTAAAAGAGAAGAGATTCAAAGGAACTTTAAGAGTTTGGTGGAGGACTTGCAATAAGTTTTTATCTTTTTATTTTAGAATACTTTTGGTTTTAATCGAGACTTGTTGTTGGTTTGACAATGATTTCTTCTTTTAAACTAAAAGACTACTTTTAGTTTTAATTAATGTATTGTTGGTTTGACAATGATTTCTACTTTTAAACTAAAGTATGGTTTTGTTTTCTCCATACAATATTGTTGGTTTGACAATAATTTCTTCTTTTAAACTAAAGTGTGGTTTTATTTTCTCCATAAATATTGGTTTGACAATGATTTCTACTTTTAAACTAAAGTGTGATTTTATTTTCTCCATGGATTATGAGATTTGACAATGATTTCTACTTTTAAACTAAAGTGTGGTTTTGTTTTCTCCATGGATTCTGAGTATTTTCTAGATTTTGAGTAATTTTCTTTATCTTTCTTCTTAAAATGATAAGTAATTAAGTTTTGGATGGAAGTTGTTTTTCTTTATCTTTCTTCTTAAAATGATAAGTAATTAAGTTTTGGATGGAAGTTATGGAGAGTATTTTCTTTAATGATGGAAGAAGTTGTGATGATTTAAATCCATGCAATTCATTTACTTCCTGATTTGGCCAATCCGGATGTTAAAATTTTTTGTGAGAACATATAAGAACCGGGCTGGTATTATCTCAGTCAACAATTGGAAAGAATCACGTGAGGTTGTATGAATGAGAATGTAGTTCATATGATTGAGTGCTAAATAGGGAAATATTCATTGAAGGGTGTAGAGTTAGAGGACTTTAAAGTGACAGGTTAAACGGTAGGAAAATATTCATTGATGAGTGTAGATTTAGAGGACTTTAAAGTGAGAGGTTAAAGCCCCCATTGGAAATAATCATTGAAGGGTGTAGAGTTAGAAGAATTTAAAGTGACAGGTTAAAACCCCCAACTTGGTTTCGAAAATATTCTTTATGGTTGTAGAGTTAGAGGACTTTAAAGTGACAGGTTATAGCCCCTAATTTGGTTTATTGTTTTAGGTTCTGATACAAGAATGTTAGCCCCCGGGTGGAGGGAATCGAGGTAACTCTAGAGTGAAAGCTAGTATCTTTCCTGCCTAGCTGGTCTTCAGAACTATTCAAACTTTAAATTAGCCAATGTTCTTTAATGCATGTCTAGTAAGGGTAAAGAATATTATTGTTCTTATTTGGAACAACACAATTTGCATACTTCCACAATAGAAGATTTATGATAAGAAGATAGATATTTTCATATTTAGTACTTTTCTTCTACAGAAACTTTAGTTATCTTTTACTTAATTATATCTTAATACTATAAAAAAATGTTGTTATTTGTTCTCTGGTTACTGGTGGCTTGTGTATAGATTCTCTTCATGGATGACATGTTTTGAGGTATTTTGGGTCTGATCTTGTTTAGACATATACTCTTGCCTTATGACACGAAGATTACTCATATATAAGCCTTCTATTTCTTTTTTTTTATATTATTTGCCTAATTTTTATCATATTTTCTTTTCTATATGGTTCCTCTCCTCTGCAAATCATTTATATGATTTATGAGGGAGACTTATTCGAATAGAGGAATTATACGATGACACATAAAAAGACAAGCTGGTGATTCTAAGATGCTAAAAGAACCAAGAAAAATAAACTGGCAACTCTGTTGCAGATGATTCTCTCTCTCTCCATACTAGGAGTTTTGCTTTTGTTATGAGATTATATCCTTTCTCTCCATATTTGAGGGTTTTCCTCACATTATCGTGACCTGAATTCTTTCCTCAAGTTGTTAGTTGTGCATTTTGTGAGACCATGGTTTTTAGTCCATGTGTAAATTACTGTGGTTAGCAATTTGACATATTATGTCTCATTTTCAAACACTCGTCACTTTTGAACTCTGCATAGTTGCATGCATCGGTGTTGTTGTACTATTTTTGTGAATGTTTTTTCTTGATATTTTCTTTTTGTTGATCATTTTCTCTTTTTTCTTAGCAGACATGAAGAGCGAGAGAGTTGTGATGATCGCTACTACTAAGAGCTCTGCCTCCTTTTTTCCCGGTATTTTCTGTGCTCTCGAGGTACTATGATCTTTGATTCATTTTAGCACTTTGTCCAAATTGCCCTGGGCAATCCTACGCTTTCTAAGGCTGTTAATATGTGCCCTCCCCCTAGAAATGGGATTCGTTCCCATAGAGCCACTCCAGTTGTAGTGGCTCACATCGCACCTACCTCTTCTACAAGGAAGAGGTCGGCCCCTGCTATTAATGTGCTGCAATGCCCTTCAGGCTTCTCTAGGATATCAGGCTACCTCTGTGTTTTCACGGATTTCCTTGCCTCCGGCACGTTAGTCTTCTAGTAGTGCCATTACTATTGTGTTTCCATTATTGTGGCCTTGGACTCTATTTTCTTAACTCCCTATGAGCTTGAATCTACTCTTAAGTTGGGCAGGAGGGCCCAGAGAACCCGAAACAGGTTGCTTAGGGCCCTACAATAGGCTTCTAACACAGTTGTTTTAATTTCAGTTCAGGTCGAGTCTCACACTCCCTTGGATAGGAAACCTTCTTCTATACTCTATGGTTGGAAGGACTAAGTTCTTGCCATAATTTCCAATAGAGGTCTTCCTTTCCTGGTGGAGTTGGCCATCTCAGACCTGTGGTCTAGATTGATAAGGCTACTGCAAGCCTTCTATCCAAGAAAATTTTTGGGGTCATCTCTTCTCTATAGGGAAAAGGGTCTATTTCTGATATGAAGCTCCTCTCTCAGATTTTTGTGAAATTAGATTGGGTTGTGATAGAGCTTCTCCAGTTCCCCCACCTTCAAGGTTATCGTAGCAGGACATGGCTTTGACCCATTGATCCATTACTCAGCTAGGGTGGTTACGCTCCATTGCATAGGTGGTTGATTCCACTAAGGAATTGTCAGGAACCTCCAGCATAACACTTAATGCTAATGTGCCAAAGTTTATTCCTATTGTTGGGTCCACTGTTATAGCGGCATAACCTGCATCATGTGTATTTATTAAAATTCATAAAAAAATGATGATGCTTATGTTTTGACTTCTTTTTCTTTTATTAGAGATAGGGTTAGCACTTCTTTTAATGATGGAGGAAGTTTCGGGGTACATCTTTACAGGCATTCCTGTTACTTGTACTAGAATAAGTATTTGTGGGAGGGATATTGTCCCAATTAGCCTAGGAGGCAGTGGGTCTGAAAGGTCCTCACATCCTTTCCTGTTAAGGCTCCGACACTAATTTTGGAGGTCGTTCAGTCAATACTAGAAGAGGACATTTCCTCAGTAGATCATATCTCAGAACCATCAGAGATTGACCCTAGGGTGAAGTCCAATATCATACCTAAGGACATTCTATCTGGTGATTATTCTCATACCCAGAACAATGATTTATATGGGGGTATCTCAAATTTTTTAGAAAATTTTCTTAATGATGATGACCTCCTTGGCGAGTAATAACATCCTCTAAGATCATACCTAAGGACATTCTAAAGCTCAAATATTGAGGGCCACACCCCTTTTCCATAAACGATGATCATAATGAAGCTATTGAAGTCCATGGTGTCCCTATAGTCAATCAAGGTGATCGAAGTAAGGATGTTGATTGCTCACTTGCAAGTCTAGCTTACCCTTCTTCTTGCCCAGATAACAACATTACAAAGCAAGAGGTCATGCTATGTTGTTGTTTATCTCCCCACTCTGGGTGAGGCGCTGATAAACCTAAAATATATAATGTTTTTAAACACATTTTTATACCTATATTTAAGATATTGCGCTTTAATGGAAGGTATTTTTGTGTTTTTCTTATAGATACAAATAAAAAGGTGAAAAGTGCTTAAAGGAGTGAAAAGGGATCAAATTTGGAGCAAAAAGGTGAAAAATGTGCAAAGAGTTTTGGCGCCTAAGCGCTAGATTTTACACTAGAGCGCCGGTTAAACAGAGAAGGCCACACCTAAGCGCCAGAGATCCCGCGCTTAAGTGTTAGTGGCAGTTATTAGAGGAGTAAAGTTGGTTTCTACGAATTTTTAAGAGGTTTTTGAGGCACCCATTGGCTTAATAGGTGGTTATAACCACCATTGGCAAAAATTATCATCAAAGGATGCATCTCTTTAAGAAATACATCGAATTGGGACCCATTTTGAAGAGTTTCCAAGGAACCTCTTGGAAAACTATAAAAGAAAGAAGAGAGGACTTTGAAAAGAGTCCTGAAAATACTTAAAAAGTTTTGAAATTTCTCATTTGGGGAGTTAGTTGGAGAGATTTTCAGGCACCACTTTGACTTTTATTTTATCCTTTTTGTTAGCTTATTTTGAGTGTTTGTAAAGAGAAGATATTCAAAGGAACTTCAAGAGTTTGGTGGAGAACTTGAGATAAGTTCTTATCTTTTTTGCTTTGAGACTACTTTTGGTTTTAATTGAGACTTGTTGTTGGTTTGACAATGATTTTTACTTTTAAACACTTCTTTGGTTTTAATTGAGACTTGTTGTTGGTTTGACAATGATTTCTTCTTTTAAACTAAAGTGTGTTTCTTATTTTCTCCATGGATTCTGAGTAATTTTCTTTATCTTTCTTCTTAAGATGATAAGTAATTAAGTGTTGGATGGAAGGATTTTAAGTAGTTTTCTTTATCTTTCTCCTTAAAATGATAAGTAATTCTACTTTTTGTTTTAATTGAGACTTTTTTATCTTTTTGTTTTAGACTACTTTTGGTTTTAATCGAGACTTGTTGTTGGTTTGACAAGATTTCTTCTTTTAAACTAAAGTGTGTTTCTTATTTTCTCCATGGATTCTAAGTAGTTTTTTATCTTTCTTCTTAAAATGATAAGTAATTAAGTTTTGGATGGAAATTGTGGAGAGTATTGGAGTTGGAAGAAGTTGTGATGATTTAAATCCATGCACTTCATTTACTTCTTGATTTGTCCAATCCAATGTATTCTGAGTAGTTTTCTTTATTTTTTCCTTAAAATGATAAGTAATTAAAGTTTGGATGGAAGTTGTGGAGAGTATTGATCTTTAATGTTCTTCTTGAAATGATAAGTAATTAAGTTTTGGATGGAAGTTGTGGAGAGTATTGATCTTTAATGTTGGAAAGAAGTTGTGGTAATTAAGTTTTGGATGGAAGTTGTGGAGAGTATTGATCTTTAATGTTGGAAAAAGTTGTGAAAATTTAAATTCATACACTTCATTTACTTCTTGATTTGGCCAATCCAGATGTTAAAATTTGTTGTGAGAACATAATCAATGTACTTCATTTACTTCTTGATTTGGCCAATCCAGATGTTAAAATTTGTTGTGAGAACATGAAAGAACCGAGCTGGTATTGTCTCAGTCAACAATTGGAAAGAATCACATGAGGTTGTATGAATAATTTAAATCCATGTACTTCATTTACTTCTTGATTTGGCCAATCCAGATGTTAAAATTTATTGTGAGAACATGTAAGTCAGACTTGTATTGTCTCAGTCAACAATTGGAAAGAATCACATGAGGTTGTATGAATGAGAATGTAATGAGCCGACATTGTCATTGTCAACAATTGGAAAGAAGCACATGAGGTTATATGAATGAGAATGTAGTTCATAGACTGATATTGTCTCAGTCAACAATTGGAAAGAATCACATGAGGTTGTATGAGTGAGAATGTAATAGGTCTCAGTCAATAATTGGAAAGAATCACATGAGATTGTATGAATGAGAATGTAATTCAGTATTGTCTCAATCAACAATTGGAAAGAATCACATGAGGTTGTATGAATGAGAATGTAATTTATTCTCAGTCAACAATTGGAAAGAATCACATGAGGTTGTATGAATGGGAATGTAGTTCATATGATTATTCAACATTTGGAAAGAATCACATGAGGTTGTATGAATGAGAATGTAGTTCATATGATACTGGTATTGTCTCAGTCAACAACTGGAAAGAATCACATGAGGTTGTATGAATGAGAATGTACTTCATATGATTTAGTGCAAATAAGTCTCAGTCAATAATTGGAAAGAATCACATGAGATTGTATGAATGAGAATGTAATTCAGTATTGTCTCAATCAACAATTGGAAAGAATCACATGAGGTTGTATGAATGAGAATGTAATTTATTCCAAATGTTAAAATTTGTTGTGAGAACATGTAAGAACCGGGCTGGTATTGTCTCAGTCAACAACTCGAAAGAATCACATGAGGTTGTATGAATAAGAATGTAGTTCATATGATTGAGTGCAAATAAATTTGGAAATAATCATTGAAGGGTGTAGAGTTAGAAGAATTTAAAGTGACAGGTTAAAACCCCCAACTTGGTTTTAAGAATCACATGAGGTTATATGAATGAGAATGTAGTTCATATGATTGAGTGCAAATAAATAGAAAATATTCATTGAAGGATGTAGAGTTAGAGGACTTTAAAGTGATAGTGCAAATAAATAGGAAAATATTCATTGAAGGGTGTAGAGTTAGAGGACTTTAAAGTGACAAGTTAAAGCCCCCAACTTAGTTTATTGTTAGGTTATGATACGAGATGTTAGCCCTTAGGTGGAGGGAATTGAGGGAACTCTAGAGTGAGTGACTGCAAATAAATAGGGAAATATTCATTGAAGGGTGTAGAGTTAGAGGACTTTAAAGTGACAGGGTGTAAATAAATAGGAAAATAATCTTTGAAGGGTGTAGAGTTAGAGGACTTTAAAGTGACAGGTTGTTCATATGATTGAGTGCAATAAATAGGGAAATATTCATTGAAGGGTGTAGAGTTAGAGGACTTTAAAGTGACAGGTTAAACGGTAGGAAAATATTCATTGATGAGTGTAGATTTAGAGGACTTTAAAGTGAGAGGTTAAAGCCCCCATTGGAAATAATCATTGAAGGGTGTAGAGTTAGAAGAATTTAAAGTGACAGGTTAAAACCCCCAACTTGGTTTTAAGAATCACATGAGGTTATATGAATGAGAATGTAGTTCATATGATTGAGTGCAAATAAATAGAAAATATTCATTGAAGGATGTAGAGTTAGAGGACTTTAAAGTGATAGTGCAAATAAATAGGAAAATATTCATTGAAGGGTGTAGAGTTAGAGGACTTTAAAGTGACAAGTTAAAGCCCCCAACTTAGTTTATTGTTAGGTTATGATACGAGATGTTAGCCCTTAGGTGGAGGGAATTGAGGGAACTCTAGAGTGAGTGACTGCAAATAAATAGGGAAATATTCATTGAAGGGTGTAGAGTTAGAGGACTTTAAAGTGACAGGGTGTAAATAAATAGGAAAATAATCTTTGAAGGGTGTAGAGTTAGAGGACTTTAAAGTGACAGGTTGTTCATATGATTGAGTGCAATAAATAGGGAAATATTCATTGAAGGGTGTAGAGTTAGAGGACTTTAAAGTGACAGGTTAATCCCCAACTTTGTTTATTGTTTTAGGTTCTGATACGAGAATGATATCCCTAGGTAGAGGGAATCGAGGGAACTCTAGAGTGAGAGCTAGTATCTTCCCTGCCTAGTCGGTCTTCAGAACTATTCAAACTTTAAAGCCAATGTTTTTTATAGCAACTCTAGTAAGGGTAAAGATTATTTTTGCTCATATTTGGCACAACATAATTTGCATACTTCCACAACATAATTCCTATATTTATTACTGATTCATGATAAGAAGAAAGATATTTTTCTTATTAAGTGCTTTTCATCTACAAAACTCTAGTTATCTTTTTAAGTTGTTACTGCTTTGTCAAAATATCAAAAATACCAAAAATAATTGAATCTTTATTACTGCAAAATATATTCAGTCTAAGTAATTGTCTTTTTAAAATTAGAAAGTTTTTTAAAAGTGCATATTTTATAAATTCCCTATGGATGCGATATTCAGGTCTTAATAAAAAAGTCCTATATTACTTGATAACGATATGTATACTTGCGCAGTATCTCATCATATATAAATTAAAAGTTAAATTCTTTTTTTATTTTGGATTAAAATTTTGGTTTTGTTGCAAAGTAAGGAAACATAAGTGAAATATAATCTGAATTATTGTTGTACTTTGCATATTAATAGTATCAAGGGATCAGGTGCGCCTTTCTATTCCTTATATGTGTTTGACACCTTCCTAGCATGTTCATGCCAACTCTTATGATTTTGCTCAGCATGATCACATCTCTTCTAATTCACACCTGTAGTCTCTGGTGGATGCAAAGGTTTAGGTTGCCTTGGCGGCTCAGTGACACAACTAAAAATTACATACTTTTTCATATATATTTTATGCTCAATCTTAAAATTTTTTAATGATATTACACTTTAAAGGAAGGTATTTTACATATTTTTATTTTCAGGTACAAGAAATGGACTTTTGAATAAAATGAAGCAAAAATGGTGCAATTTAGAGTAAAAATGAGCAAGAAAGAAAATTCTGACTCGACACATTTAAATATGTTTATCTACGCTTAATCTACTTTACATTTCTCACATGTTTTTGAATGAATTTACACTTTAAAGAAAGGTTGTTTTCATGCTTATTTTGTAGGTACATCTATTAGGAGCAAAATGCAACTGAAACGAGGGAAAAACAGAGCTGAAACAGAGTCAAATGAAGCAATATGGTGGAGCTACTACAAGGTGGCACTTGAGGCCCAATAGACAATATAAGACGGATTAAGGCAATTCAGGATGAAATTTGAGTGGATTTTGAAGCCTCCAAATGATTCAAATGCTCCATGGAGTGATTCATTGCATCTAGACACTTTGGAAGGCTCTTTAATGAAGGGATATGTCTGCTGAATCAATGTACATGTCTTTTGGAATTCAAAAGGTTTGACTTTTGGAGAGAATTTTGAATTCTTTTTAGAGGGAGGCAGCCTCTAATAAAAGAGAAGGAAGTCTAAGGCAAAAAGTGTGTGTGTGTGTGTGTGGCATGAGAGTGAGAGGAAGGCTTTGGAGAAGAGGATATTTTGTTCTAGAGTTGTAGCAAGACAGAGAAGGTGAGAGATTCTTCTTCATTACATTTATAGGAGAGAATTGAGTGTTATTGTAAAGAGAGAAAGGGCTTAAAAGGAACTTTTAGGGATTTTTTTTGGGAAGGAGTGTGAGATAAGTTGTGTTATTTTCTTTCTTGTTTTGTAAACTTATTTTTATATATAAAATACATGTTTTATTGTATCCTTTTCATGAATTCTAAGTAGTCTTCTTCATACTTCTCCCTACAATGAGTTTTGGTTTTATGAGAATTGATTTTATTTTATAAGGTTTTAAATGTCAATAATTTGTGATGATTCAAACTTTGATCTTCATTTACTTTTTTATTTGGCCAATTAAAATGTTAAAATGTGTTGAAAAACATATGATCCGAAAGGGCTATGATTTCTACAACATAGTAAGAATCACATTTAATTTCGTGGGAGAGGATGTCATCCATGGAGTTGAGTGCAAATAAATAGTGAAATATACTTTGTTGGATGGAGAATTGGAGATTTTATGGTGACAGATTAAAATCTTGAATTTTGTCCAGTTGATTGGAAACTAATGCAAGATTGTTAGCTCTCTGGCAAGGGAGTAGTGGGAGCTCTGAAGTAGCAACCGGTATCCTCCCAGCCTAACCACAGAATTAGAGACCAAACTCTGGATTAGTTAATGTTCTTTATGCACTTGGAACAGGGTAAAGAATACAATTGCTCTTATTTGTCACAAAATATTTTTTTTATATTTATAAATAATTTAAATTTCTTCACAATTCATATACTCATCGTAAAGGGGAATGATGATTTCTTAAATTTGAACTCTTCATCACAATACTTTGTTTAGTCATAGTAAATTTAACTTTGAAGTTTAGAAATTAGTTTAGTAAACTTAGTTCTTTTAAGTACATTTCTGTTAGCATTTATTAAACCCATTTTAACTTATTTTTCTTACTTTCATTTTTATAGTTTAAATCTTGTGATTTATGTTATTATCTATCGGCGATTATTTCGGGTTGGTTTGTGGGGTTGCCCGTAAGAAGCTGTCGGTCGCTGGAATCAAAATCCCGTCACCCACTTCGGAAGGACATTGAAGTGTGAAATCAAACTAACTCCATATTTTTCATAGTTTAAAATGAAAGAGCACTGTACCTCAAATCTTGTATCTATCCTAAAGCATAAACACAAGAATTGAGGATGAGGCTCGTTCAAATAAACTAAGAAAAGTATGACGTCTGTTTGGTCTGCAAAACCTTTTTATTTGCCAACAAGTTCCTCTATTTAATATAAAGGATTAGATAGGGTTTATATTAAGCTGGGTTCGGACATGCTTCCTATAAGGGAAAGCCCCTATAGTTAGTTACATCTTAAATGACCAAAGCCACCTAAGAAGACTCTCGACAAAAATCAAGAAATATTATCTTCAAGGAATTTCAAAGGGTGGGACTCTTCAACGAAATCAGATGTAGAGGTGTGAAAAGGGATTGGTTCAAATTTGGAACATTTTGTTGTAGAATCCAAAGGAAGAAGAACTAGGGGATGTCATGGATCCAAAGGAGAACCTCAGTGACTTCCCAAGCTATCATAATGTTTGGCTTCAGTTTTGAGGAGAAATATTTAGGTGTTTCATCCTGCCAATTTTATTAGTTAGGGCTTACATTTGTGTGAAATGATCACACAAATAGCCTAGAAGATGTGAGGATTTAGGTCGTGACAAGCGATAACCTCGGAATCTTAAGACGAGTTAGGGCTTATATTGTATAACAGGGCTATACAAAGGCCTAAAGATAAGATGAGGATTTACGTTGCATAAACAAGCGAGATTGAAGTCCTATGGCTTTGTTGTTTAAGTCTAAGGAAGAAAGATTGGTTTAGCTGGGGAAGACAAATTTTGTTGCTGAAGATGGCCGTGCTGCCCACCATGCCAGCTCCAAGCTCCTTCCGCGACGAGTTTGAGTTATATAGTGTGTCAATTTATAATATCAAATCAGGTGGCCCTATGGTTTAAGTTCTTTAAATTTTATGAGGGCATATTAAAGTTGATTAGAGTGACACCGGTTAGGATCCTACGGTTCCCTCGTTCCTGCATCACTATTTTCTATTGGATTCACTTAGTCCAAATGAACTTATCAAACCCAACTTAATGAGTTCCATAATTTCATTTAAACCATGGGAAGCCTCGTTAGCAACCATAGGTTACCTCCTCCAAGGGATTCCCGATCATCCGATAGAGACGTCTTAATTTAGTTGTAATTGTAGTTTTATGTGATGTTTGTGATTAAATTTTGAGTTGTTTTATATTTTAAATGTTGTGGCAGTGAATTTTATCTTGGTTGATTTTAGTTTTAGTTTTGGTTATGGTTATAGTTAACATGCAAGTTTATGTAGGTAAATGCAAGCATAAAACATATAAGGAAAAATGCAGAAGAAAGACGGTATTATAAACTGTAAAAGCGTACCTGGCGAGTCTTCTCATTCCACCACCTGAAACTTGAAAATGCATGTGAAGGCATTTATGAAGAGCAGGAAAAGTCGAGTACTGAGGGGTTTTCCTAACTCTAAGTTGTATTTTGGTGAGTCCTTAAAATTTTAATTAACGATGATTTCATTAAGCTAAAAATATTAAGTTTAATAGGCCTCTGAGGCATCCAACAAGTTAGGAGAGGGAAGCAGGTCCATGCTCCCTCCCACCAACTAGTGAAAAGCCTCGAGTCCATTTAAACTTACAATGTTGCTTAATGGTTCATCCTGTAAATATCCTTAATGCTCAGTGAACATTGATGTCTCAATTATTCCCTTAAGAAAGGGGTAATTATCATTTGTCATTCAATTTAGCGAACATTGATGTCTCAATTATCCCTAAGAAAGGGGTAATTATCATTTGTCATTCAATTTAAGAATTATGTGGGTGAAGACCCTTGAAGAAGCAAGTTAATGTAAGTTGAACACTTAGCCAAATTTTAATCCTAATTGGGCTTAGTGGTGTTTCAAGGATGTAAGGCAAGTTAGTGTTGTTGGAACTCTTAGCCAAATTTTAACCCTAATTGGGCTTAGTGGTGTTTAGGTAAGTTAGTGTAATTTGAACACTTAGCCAAATTTTAATCCTAATTGGGCTTAGTGGTTTTTCAAGGATGTTTGATATAATTATACATATTTCTCTAATCCTCTTTTAGTCAATCTTGATTTAGCCTAAGTCACCACTAAGCCCTTAAGACCTAGGTGAGTGTCTTAATTAGAGGGTTAAGTTTTGAGTGGTCATGATTCATGATTTGAATTTTATTTGAAAATCAACATAGGGGTATTGAATTGATTAATCATTAACTTCAAAAGTTATACCCCTAAGTCCAGGATCATTTAATTTTAATAAACTTCCAAATTTTAATAATTTAGAAATTTATTAATCTTAATTAAGAAAGTGCAATTGATTTCTACCAATTAACCCCTTTGTGTTTCAAACATCAAGTAAATTGATTAAGATACTGGGGTTTTTAAGGAAAGCCATATATTGCTTTAAGTAATTCGTGCACTTGCATAGAACCACTAGTGTGTGAACTATTTTATATATTTTATAACATTTTTATATTGCACATTAACTACTTCATAATAATTTAGTCAAGTTTTTTGTTAAATTTTTTAAAGCAAAATTACTGCATAATTTTGGGATGAATCAAGTTTTTGGAACTGTTACTGGGGATTTAAATTGACATAAAACATGAAGAAAAACAGCACACACCAAGGGCACAACAAGTTTTTGGCGTCGTTGCTGGGGAAGCTTTGGTAAGAATCTTAAGAGAATTTTAGTTAAACCTGTAAGAATTAGATTTAGAATTTATAGTATTATTATATAGTGTGTTTATTTTAAAGAAAATCCATAATGCTAAAAATATTTTTGATATGTATCTTAGTAGTTAAGTCTTTATATTTGTATTGGTAGTTCAGGAGCTGCATACTTTGAATTTTACAAGTCAGATTTGGAGAGAACTTTTGGGAAAGATTTGAAAAGACATGAATTTAACGTAGAAATAGCGGATCAATGATATAATGAATATTTAGATTTGGATTATAATGCTAGTAGCTTTAAAAGAGTAAACCTCAAGAGAGTGGCAAATTTTCAAGCAGATATGCTTATAATTTTAATATCTCAGGTTGTAGATATTGTGAGGAAGTTAGATCAAGACATAGAAAGATATCCTCAAGGAACCCCAATTAATAAAGAAAATTCATTTGGATAATGGATTGAAGCAGAACACGAGATACATACTTCTTATTCCGATTATTACAATCCAGGTTGGAAAAACCATTTAATTTTAATAGGAATAATAATTTTAGAGGAGAAGACCAATTTTGGGAAGATAATTATATTAATCAGACATGTAATTGGAATAGTCAGAGTGAGTTTAATGATGAACTTTCTTGTCCTCATAATTTTAACTAACTTCAACCTCTAGAATGAGGAGAAGGATTTATTAGAAGAGGTTGTTATTCAAATAAAGAGTGAGATTGGTGTCAAGGAACCACAATAAAGAAAATGGAAAACCAACTGGGGCAGAGTATTAACTCAATTAATAATCCTCCTCAATTTAACTCCAACCCACAGGATGAGGAGAAGGAGTTAATCTTAGAAAAGGGTGTGATTCAAATGAAGAGTGAGCTAAAAAATCAAGGGTCAGAATAAGGAATATAGAAAACCAACTGGGGCAGAATATTAATGCAATTAATAGTTATCCCCATAGATTTTACCTAGTGACCCTGAGATAAACCCTAAGGAGATGAATAATAAGCAATTTAAAATTATCAAACTAATATTTAGAAGTGAATTCGAGGATATGTTTTAAATGAACTTTGAGTTGAGAGATGAGGATAAGGAAATTGAAAGACCAATGGAAAAAATTCCTAAGGAATTAGAAAAACCTATTTCATCAATTAAGATAAATATAAAAAGACCACCTCTACCATTTACTCAATACCAAGAGGGAATAATTGAAAGACAATCCTAAACAAAAGAGTAACCTACAAGAATTTGATCCAAAATTTGAATTGTCTAGAGAGAATCCGATCCAAAATTTGGGAGAACTTGAAGTATTATATAAAGATTCATTTTTTATTTCTTATAAAATTTAAGGATGATATTAATATGAAAATTGAGAAAATCACTAGAAGAATAATGGATCAAGAAAGAAATATGAGGAACAAGGATATAAATCAATCTGAAAAGGAAGAGTTAAAAGGAAAATTTAAATTATAAGACTTTGTAGTAATACATGGATCTGGCAAAGATTGGGATTGATTAAGGATAACTTAAATGGAATTTTGATCCAGGTGGAATCATTTGTCGGGCTAGCAACGTTAAGCAAAGCGCTTTATGGGTAGTAAACCTTCGTTATCAGTGTAGTTTGATTTAGTTCGTTGGAGAGTCATGATTGTTAGTGTTGTACCGTGTTTTCTTTAGTGTGGATTGATTAATTTGACTGATGAATAGTAGATGTTTAGATTGATTGTGGTTTGATTAGATATTTGTGTGTCATGAGGGAGGTGATACCTTAACATCTTATTGTGGCTAGACTTATATTTTCTTTTGTAGTAGTTGGATTGGCTAGTCCACCATAACTTCAGTCTCACTCAAATTTAAGTTTTACAAGAGACATCATTAATTTAAATAGGGATAATTCCATCTCAATTTTGTTACTTCTTTTCACTAACTATGTTTTTATTTGATAGGAGTAGCTAACCTATTTGATGAGTAACATATGGATGAATTTAGACTATCCTTATGACTGCTAGAGGTACTTAATTATTGGGATAAGGTGATGTTTGAGGTTGGTTCAAGTGAACCAACATATCAGGGATAATCTTATCTTTGGGATTAGAATCTATAAAATCATTTATAAGTACCCAATATATTTGTGTAGTAATTCCGTTAGAAATTGGAAGTAAGTTAGTGAGATGCAATGAGTTAAAGGAAAAATTAACCTCATTTATCATGTGTGTTTGTGTTTGTGTTTCAAAAATATAAAGATTTCGAGAACACATAAATATATATATTTCTATGTCGATACTTATTTGCCTCTTAGACCTTTCTTTCCATTTTATCGAGCATGTTTTAGTTTTGACTTACTTTATATTGCATATTGTTCTGTCCTGATGAATACCTGTAGATGTTTGTGATAGATAGAATTTTTGAACTATTTTTCTTCCTGCTTATATTTTCTGTATTGATTGTTATAAATGTTTAAAATCAAATTTGGGGGTAGGAAGAAAAAAATAAATTTTAAAGTTAGTACACTGCCTTTTAGTTTAACATTATTTCAAGCATATTTTAGACTAGATTGACTTTCTCCTGCAGTCATTTTATCCTGATTATGTACATATATGAATTGGATAGGATGTTGTAGTAGTTAGTAGATTCAACTTTTACTTTTTTTTCCTGCTACATTTTATGGAATTAAGTGTAAAATATTTAAAAATTCAAGTTTGGGGGAAAGAAAATTTTCTTTTAAAAAGAAGTAAACTAAATTTTATTCTTCCTCAATTAACTATATTTTTAAAATTACTTTAACATGACCTTGGATATTAGAGTTTAAATTTAAATGACTATAATTATGTTTTTAAATATTATGGTAAATATTTTTTAAATAATGAAGGTCAATTCTAAAATTAAAGATATTTGGTATGAAAGGATAAGACTATGTTTTTCTATTTTAAAGTAAAGAAAATTATATTATTGAAGTACTAAAAATCTTAGAGTTTCCTGTAAGAAGAATAGAATGAGACTTTATGAAAAATCATCAAAACTAATATGAATTTATAAAGTGAAGAAAGTTAAAAAGTTTTAACTTTAAGAAGATGATAGTGAAGTTCAAAATTATTAAAGGTTATCCAGATATTGTAATCCCCACTTTAAAAAAAATTAAAAGAAAGGATTGAAAAGACCCTGAATAAAATAGAACAAAAAAAAGAAAAGAAAAAATTGAAATGTGAGAAGAAGCTTGAGGAGATGTCTAATAAAAAATTGGCTTCACCTGAATCAACTTGAGGAAAAGGCTTTATTACATTTTCTAAACTTGTATTTGAGTATTAGCACCATTAGCAGTAAAGTTTTTATGAAATTCTTTTTCATATGAATATCCTAAGTATCCTTGATATAACAAATTACAGCTTCTTGAAATGAATGGAGATTCATAAATCTTAGATTTGATTATTAAGTATTCTTATAATTATAATTTTATTCTAAGTTATTAAAAGTATTTCTTAAATTATACTATTTTATTTATTAAACTAAATTATATAAGTTTATAAGTTAATCTCTATCCTAAGTCATATTTTTATGCAGTAAAAGAGTCACTTGAGGTCAAGTAACGTTTAAGTTTGGGGGATTTTGACATGCCTAAAAATTACCTACTTTTTCATATCTATTTTATGCTCATTTTTAATGATTTTTAATGATATTACACTTTAAAGGAAGTTATTTTGCAAGTTTTTTGTTTCAGGTACAAGAAATGGACTTTTGGAGAAAATGGAGCAAAATTTGTGCAATTTGGAGTAAAAAACATGCAAGAAAGAAAATTCTCACTTGACACATTTCAATATGTCTTTCTATGCTTGATCTAATTTACATTTCTCACATATTTTTGAATGACATTAAAATTTAAATAAAGGTTTTTTATGCTTATTTTGTAGGTTTATCTGTTAGGAGCGAAAAACAACTAAAATGGGGCGAAACAGAGCTGAAATGGAGCCAAACAGAGCAAAATGGTGGAGCTACTGCAGGGTGGCGTCCAAGGCACCAAAATTCATAGAACTGGCTCCTGAGGTGCCAGAGATGATATAAAACAGATTAAGGCAGTTTGGGACATATTTTGAGCGGGTTTTGAAGGCTCCAAATGATTCAAACGCTCCATAAAGTGATTCACTTCATCTTGACACTTTGGAAGGTTCTTTAATGAAGGGATATGTCTCTTGAATCAATGGACATGTCTTTTGGAATCCAAAAAGTTTGAATTTTGGAGAAAAATTTGGAGGGAATTCTGAATTCTTTTTGGAGGGAGGCAACCTCTAATAAAAGAGAGGGAAGTCTAGGGCAAAAGCGTGCATGTGTGTGTGTGTGGCATGAGAGTTAGAGGAAGGCTTTTGAGAATAGAGGATTTTTATCTAGGGTTGTAAGAGGAGAGGGAAGGTGAGAGATTTTTTCTTCATTACATTTCTAGGAGAGAATTGAGTCTGATTGTAAAGAGAGAAAGTGCTTAAAGGGAACTTCTAGGGATTTTCTTGGGAAGGAGCGTGAGATAAGTTGTATTTTTTTCTTACTTTATTTTGTAAAATTGTTTTTATATATATATAATGTATTTTGTTGTATCCTTCTCATGAATTCTGAGTAGTCTTCTTTATCCTTCTCCCTACAATGAGATTTGGTTCTGTGAAGAATTGATTTTTGTATTATACAGTTTTAAATGTCAATAATCTGTGATGATTCGAACTCTGATCTTCATTTACTTTTTAATTTGACCAATTGAAATGTTAAAATGTGTTGAGAAACATTTGATCTGAATGGGATATGATTTCTACAACATAGTAAGAATCACATTTGATTTCATGGGAGAGGATGTCATCCATAGAGTTGAGTGCAAATAAATAGAGAAATATACTTTATTGGATGCAGAATTGGATATTTTAAGGTGACAGATTAAAACCCCCAATTTAGTTCATTTGATTGAAAACTAATGCAAGACTGTTAGCCCTCGGGTGTGAAGTAGTGGGAGCTCTGGAGTGGCAGCATGTATCCTACCAACCTAACCACTGAATTAGGGACCAAACTCTGGATTAGTCAATGTTCTTTATGCAATTGGAAGAGGGTAAAGAATATGATTGCTCCTATTTGTCACAAAACAATTTTTAAATATTTTTAAATGATTTTAATTTCTTCACAATCCGTAAACTCATCGTAAAGGGGAAGGATGCTTTCTTAGATTTGAACACTTCGTCACAAAACTTTTTTCAATCTTAGTAAATTTAACTTTAAAGTTTTGAAAATAGTTTAGTAAACTTAGTTCTTTTAATTACATTTCTATTAGCATTCAATATACCCAATTTAACTTGTCTTTCTTAATTTAATTTTTATAGTTTGAATATTATTATTTAAGGTATTATCATAAGAATTTCCATCTTCCAAACTAAGACTTGATAGTAGTAGACTAGAATTAGCCTAAGGGAATTCTTACTATGCTTCTCTATGGGATTGATTCTGGAAAACCCTATATTACTTGAAGCGATACGTGAATTTGCATAGAACCACTAGTGTGTGAACTATTTTATATATTTTATAATATTTTGATTTTGCACATTAACTATTTAATATAAACTGAGTCAAAATTTTTGCTATATTTTTTAAAGCTAAACTACTGCGTAATTTTGGGACGGATCAAGTTTTTAACACTGTTATCAGGGATTTAAATTGACATAAAACACATGGAAAAACAACACACACCAGGGGTGCATCACTCAACAAGGTTAGACTTTTGTGCAATGGGGGTAGACTATATCCTGAGGTGTATTAGTATATTTCATACCCTCTAGGGTTTATTCCCTTCTTACTTTAAGAAGTTTGAGGCCTTTGACAATCCTCACCAGCATATAGCACAATTCAAAGCACATTGTTGCAATGTTGGAAACAATGATGCACTTTTATTTCAGCTTTTTGTTACCAGTTTAGTTGAGTTTTCTCTTAAATGGTACGACGTTCTACATAATGGCTCATCAAGACCTTCACTGAATTAGAAGATGCATTTGTAAAATGCTTTGAAAACACCACCTAATCACCAATAGTGATTTATTATTCTGAGGAGTTTACTATCCAATGGTGCAACTTGAGTTTGCAGTGCGAGTCGCAGTTACAAGAGCAAAATGTGGTCGCATTTATCATGCGTAAGATAAAAGGTTATATCTCCATCTTTCTAAATATAAGCATGATCAACACCTTTGAAACCTTGATTGAAAAGGTGGCTAGTTTGAAATATATAGTGGATGTCTTAGCCCTCAAAGATACTGAGAAGGCAAAGAGAAATAAGCCCCTCATTGGTCTTCCAAGGAGGAGGGAGAGAGTCTCGCTCTTTTTATATTTGATAGCAAACAAAAGAAACATGTTATGTTTGTCGAGTAAGTTATCCACATCCTTATAAGTGGAAATCTCAATTCCTTGAGCAGAATAAATCCAAGATCTATTCTTTTAAGAATGGTCGTCTTAGCAAGATGCTCAAGAACTTACTTAAACACATGTTCAACTCCCACCGCTGAAGAGGCCTTACGAGGTTGAGAAGATGTTTGAGCCAAACTACTACCTGTATCATAGAATTTGGGGCATGTCCTTGAGAACTACTTTCCTTTCAAGGACTAGCTTGAGGCTCGCTACAAAGCTGGAGAGATTGAGATACCAGACAAGTACTTAGAGAAGCCTTTTGGGAAGGGTTCTGCAAAGATTTCTTTGTGTTTCATGTTTTTATGCTTGATGCTCATGACAAGATGATGACAGCAATGATGATGATAAAGGAGATGAATAATAATCATTATTGCTCGCTTTAAACTATGGATATCTTATCTGTTATGATCTTAGTGCGAGTGTTTACAGGATGTTCTGTTTTTTGTATGGCCTTCTACTGAGCTAAACTACTGCCCTTCTTAAGCTGTGGATATCATTTGAGCCAAACTACTACCCGTATCATAGATGATGGCGATGATGATGTATGAGCATTTTATTGAATTTTTCACTAATGTTGATCCCTCTGGGTCCTTTAGTGCAAATGTTCAATACTCCTCAGAAGAGGCAAACTTCTGCCTCTTAGTGTGGCTTTACCCAACTTAAAAACTTGATCAAATTTTTAAAATAACTTGCTAATTGGAATTTTTATATCCTTAATATACAAGTAAAAAAATTAAAAACAAGTGTAAAAATTAAATTGATCAAATTTTTACTTACTTAACATATAGAGATTCATTAGACTTTTATGCAGTGGAGGATATCATAAAAGCAAACAAACACACTAACAAATATTCACAACTGCAACATAAGGAAAATATTTGGTAGTAAATTGAAAATTTAAAGCATGAAGTTTTTAAGTTAAAGTTAACAATATTCTAAACCTTCCTAAGATCAGAATTAAGTTCAATACAAACTAACTAAATACATTAAAACACAATTAACACAATTACTACCAGTAGTGTCTATCAAAGCAAAACACAAAAGAACTAACAGTCTTAACAAATACAACACAAAACATAACGAAAGTACAGTATAACTGCATCACAAACAGTTCACATTAATACATAAAAAAAAACTAAACTAAACTATAGAACCAGTCTAATCAACATCTTCCTCAGCATCACTCTCATTACTATGCCAAGTAGTGGCAGGCTCATATGGAGGATATATTGGATACTAAGGGAAAGCTACACCCTGGTTACCCCTCATGAGGCTTTCCATAAATGAGTTGTATTCTTCCTTATAATCACTACGTCTCTTCATAAATCCATCTATATTCTCAACAAAATTTTCTAAATTTAATGCCTTATCAGAAACATAGTTAATGATGTCCAAAATCATCTACAATAGTTGTGACTAAGAATCAGATCAAGAAGTCTGGTCCTATGATGTAGAAGCACGTGAAGTGGAAGCTCTAGATATCTAAGCAGCTGAACTACTGGAAAATCCATCTCTCAAGCCAAAAATTGACTGATGTGAATAAGACTTCACATTCACACTAATAATAGGCTTGAGTGGCTGCAATATCTCTTCCCAGCTATCAAATCTGGCCCCAGCCTACTCACATAATAAAAAGATCAATGATGCAAATCCCAAACCTACAGTAGTAGAAGTGATGAAAGAACTGGTAATAACACTATGAATCAAAGCTCCAATGTCGATGGGCTTGAATTGCTGAATACAATAGTTCAAAGTTGCTTGATCATGGGTCACTTCACTAAGATGATTGGTAGGCAGCAGACGAGCAGAAATAAAATACTGTCACACCTTTATAGTGGCATATAAATTTGAAGTGTGGAATTTGACTCTCCTCTCATTGGAAATATTCCATAATCCTCGTCCTCTAGTCAATGATGAAATGATCTCGTATAACTCCTCCTCATTTGGACTATAGTTCGAATAAAAACATAAAGTATTCGGGGGAAAATGATAAAATTGATTTATTACCTCAGGTGAAAAAGGCACCATCTTTCCTCTAACTATGAATCCTTCTTCTTCAGCATCAGGGAGATTTTCATAGGACTTTCGCACAAAAGAAATAACTGCCATAGCAGAAAAATAACAAAATTGCTCCCACTAGCGGCAAACAATCAAATCTTCTACAGCTCCTCCCAGAATTTTGAAATAATGCTCAGGAATCAACTTTTTTGATTGCATTGAATCACTGAATCGATCCTTAGCTCTAGCACTAACAAACTTGCTTGAATCAAATTTAGATTTTCCTTTGCTCCTCTTTGTTCTTGTTGACATTTATAAAAATCACATAAAATTCCCAATAAATTCCCAATTCAACTCTAAATCATTAAACTTAACTCCTAAAATCTTAAACTACAAAATCTACATCTTTTCCATAGATTTTTCTCAAAATTTCACTATGAATAGTGATTTTTGGGTAGATATATAATGTGCACAAAATACATGGTGAAAATAAAAAATTTCTACATAGAAGTGAAGCTCTTACCTCAAGGATATGAAATCTAGAAATTCTTTCTACAAATCACCATAAAATATTTAATATAGGGTGTGCCCTAACTTCAAAATCGAGAATGCTAGAGGAAGGGGACGAAGTCGAGGTATGAAAACAGAGTTTTTTGGACCGATTTATAACTTTAAATCATTTACAAATCGATTTACGTGAACTGGCGCTTAAGCGTGAATGGTTCAGTGCTTAGGTGCTCGTCTCTTAGTTTAGGCAGCGTTTATCACGAGGTCATGGCGCTTAGGCGCCAGTCATTAAATTTGGTTTTTTTTAAAGTAAAATGCACTTCTAGCCTAAGTCAACCGACCCTACAAGGTCTCATAACCCTTTAATAACCATTTTCTTCCCTTTTAACTCTCTTCTTTCTCATGATTCACAAATTTTAACTAATTTTATTCAATGCTTAATAACACAAAATTTCACACAAACAAACACTTATATTCATTCAAGAACAATTACAAACATTTTCAATACATAAATTCTCAATCCAAATAACCTTGGATAAGAAAATTCCTAACACAAACACTAAATAATCTTAACATTTAAAACACACTAAACACACTTAACATTAGTAAAAAACACTAAACACACAAATACTAACAAAGAAATTAATTCCACTCTCCATTTAGTGGAATGAATTCTGGTCTATCATTAGTCTCTCCTTCAACATTTAGAATATAAATATGATAAAATGGATGGTGATTAATAACTCTAATTGAAACTTCTTCAATCCACTTGTTCTTTAAATGCATAGCCTTGTCTGATTCTTCTATAAAACAGGTATGACTAAACTACATCTTAAGTTATCATCCCAATGATCCAGATGTGCGTTAACTTCCATCTCTTTTCCATCAATTGAAGCCACATCAGCCTCAATTTTAGTGATCTTCTCTACTATTCCTTCGATATAACTCTTGTACACTCTGACTAACTAAATTCTTTCTCATTGCTTCCTCCTTTTTCTTCAAATCACTCTCTTAATATGACATTTTTCCAAAACTCTCTCTTCTCACTTAGGATTTAAGGTTAGAATTGAATCGTGGTAAAAATCCTTACGTAACCTCTATTTATAGCCTCTAAACTCCCCTATAACTTCTAGGCACGTCTTAGAAGTGCTATCCCATGTTAAAGAGAGCCAAATCATGGCTAAAACTTCTAGAAACTGAAATTTGCACATGTTTTTAACTGTTACGCTTAAGTGCCCATGCTCAATTTAGTACAGGTCAACTTAACGTCCAAATACTCATTCTAACATATTTAAGTCATCTTTTAAGGTCCTAGAATAATCACTAAATTATTATATATTCAAAATACTAACAAAATTTTCTAACTCAAACAAAACAACATAACATTCAAAACAAACACACAGATGACTATGGGTTGCCTCCCATAGAGCGCTTGGTTTAATGTTTTCAGCCTGACATAACCAGTGCTTATTCTGGTTGAACCAACATCATAAGATCATTCAATTTAATTTAGTCACCTAAAACGTATGATTTCAGCATGTGACCATTCACTTTAAAAATATTATCAGTTTCAGGATCTTTGATATCCACAGCTCCATAAGGATAAACTTTCATCACAACAAATGGGCCCATCCACATGGACTTAAGTTTACTAGGAAATAATCTTAACCTTGTATTATAAAGCAAAATTTGTTGTCCTGACTCAAAATTTTTAGTAAGAATCCTCCGATCATGCCTGATCTTCATCTTTTCTTTGTAAATCTTAGCACTATCATAAGATTCATTTCTTATCTCTTCAAGCTCATTTAATTGCAGTAGTCTTTTCTCACCAGCATCCTTTAAATTGTAATTAAATTCTTTATTATTCTAATATGCTTTATGCTCAAGTTCAACTGATAAATGATAAGCTTTCCCAAATATTAGCCTTTATGGGAACATTCACATAAAGTTCTGTATACAGTTCTATAAGCCCACAGAGCATAGTCATGTTTGACTAACTAATTCATTTTTGTTGGATTCATAGATTTTTCCAATATTATTTTAATTTCTTGATTGGATAATTCAGCCAAACCACTTGTTTGAGGACGATATGCGGTAACAATTCTATGGTTTATATGATATTTCCTTAATAATTTCTCCATTATTGCATTTCTAAAATGTCTTCCCCCATCGGTTATGATCACTCTCGGCATCCCAAATCTACAAAATATATTCATTTTCAAAAACTTTGCAACACTTTGAGCATCACATTGAGGTAAAGCAACAACTTCTATCCAATTAAATACATAATTTACTGCTAAAAATATGTATAAATTTCTGAGAGATGGAATAAATGGTCCCATGAAATCAATCCCCAAACATCAAATATCTCAACTTCCAACACATAATTGAGGGGCATCTTATTCTTTCTAGAAATTTTTCCTACTCGTTGACATCAACCACAAGATTTGATATAAATGTTAACATCTCTAAAGATTGTAGGTCAATAAAATCCAGATTATAAAATTTTATGTTATTTTATCAACACCAAAATGTCCCCCAAAATCAAAATTATGACATTTATGGATATTTCATAAGTTTCTTCTAAAGGCACACATATTTGAATAATAAGAACATTTTCTTATTTATATAAAAACGGATCATTCTAAAAGTATGTCTTAGCTTCATATATAAATTTCCTCTATTGTTGATATGACATTCTATAAGGTATAATATCACAAATAATGAAATACACACCGCTCATTAATATTGAAAATTCTTCATCTGGAAAATGTTCATTAATCTCTTTTTCAAAATAGAGTAATTTCTCAAATTCAAGCTTGGAAAGATGGCCAGTAATTTGATTCTCAGCTCCCTTTTTATCTAATATCACAAAGTTAAACTCTTGTGAAAGAAGAACCCATCTCTTAAGTCTTGGTTTTGCACCTTCCTTTTCATTAAATACTTGATAGCAAAATGATTAGTATGCACAATACATTTAGTTCCAATTAAGTATAATCTAAAGTTATTAAAAGCATATACTATGGTTAATAACTCTTTCTCCATTGTGGTATAATTAATTTGATTTTCATTAAGAGTTCTACTAACATAGTAAATAATAATTGGTGCAGTGACTAATTTTTCTCTTAATATTTCGAAAGCTTTTAGGCACTCTTTATCAAAATTAAAAATTACATCTTTTCAATTTAAATGACATAGAGGCTTAGCAATTTTTGAAAAGTCTTTAATATACCGCCTGTAGAATCCAACATCTCCTAAAAAACTCTTAATTTCCTTCATACTTGTTCGGTAAGGTAAATTAGCAATCACTTGAATTTTTATAGGGTCTACTTTCATACTATTTTCTGAAATTTCATGTCCCAAAATAATTCCTTCTGTTATCATAAATTGACATTTTTCCTAGTTAATGACCAAATTTGTTTCTTCACAGTGCTTAAGAAATTTTGGTAAATGTTCTAAACATGGTTCAAATGAAGTTCCAAACACTAAAAAATCATCCATAAAAACTTCAATCCGTTTTTCAATTAAATCACAAAAATAGCCATCATACATCTTGCAACTCTTTAAAGTTTTCATTAAACTCATTTCTTCTTCTGATGTTCATTTTGAGGAAATTATAGCAGATAATGTTGAGGAATCACCTAAAAAGGCATACTTCAAATGTTCAGGAAGTAACTTCAAGTCAAGCTCTGGAGGTTTTTCAATTGATAGACAAAAAGATGTATCTTTTTCTGTCGTGTCCAAAACTTCAAAACTTTCTCGAACATAATTTGAATATTCCTTATAGATGTCTTTACATTGATCTAATTCCTATTCTTGCACGTGTCCAACTCTTTCATTTCAGATTTCTCTTCATAAGTTATTTTGAAATATAATTCACTTAATTTTCTTACACATCCATTCTATCACATTCATCATCTTTACCTTTTGCAGGATATTTTAATAATTTTGAAATATTAAATGTAACTGTGTGATCATTGATGTGCATAGTTAATTTCTCTTTCTACACATCTATTATTGCTCTTCCTGTAGCTAGGAAAGGTCTTTCCAAAATGGTAGACATCTCCTTATATTCCTCCATATCTAACACAATGAAATCAACAGGAAAGATAAATTGATCCACTTTCCCTAAGATATCTTTTATTACTCCTTTAGGATATGTTATTGAACGATCTGCTAACTACAAAATTATAGTAGTAGGGGATATTTCTCCTAATCTTAATCTTTTAAATATTGATAATGGCATAAGGTTGATGCTTGCACCAAAATCACATGAAGCTTTCCCATAAAACATGTCTCCTATTGCACATGGAATTGTGAAGCTACCAGAATCTTTAAGCTTTTTTAGGAAGCTTTTTCTGAATTAATGCACAACACTCCTCACTAAGTGTAACAATCTCGTTATCTTTAAACTTTCATTTTATGTTAAGAATATCCTTCATAAACTTCACATAGCTTTGCATTTGTTTAAAGGCTTCAACTAATGAAATATTAATTGTAAGTTTCTTAAAAATTTTCATAAATTTTGAAAAATGTTAATCTAACTTTTATTGATGGAGCCTCTTTGGAAATGGAGGTGGTTTTTTTTCCAAATCAACTTTAAATGGAGAAAAATGTCTCTCTAAATTTTTTGAAGCCTTCTCTTCGGGCTTTTTAATTTATTTTCTCTCTACTTCAGTATGTTTTTGAACTCTACCTTCCAATTCTTTTGTGCTTCTAAGTTGAACAACTTTTACTTGCTCTTTATTCTATTCTTTTGGATTTACTTCAGTATTACTAAGAATTGTTCCTTGGGATCTCTTACTTAATGAATTTGCTACTTGTCTCAACTGATTCTTAATATTTCTTTTTGTAGCTCCTTGACTTTATATGTGTTTTCCCATTTGTGACACCACTTCTTCTATAGACAACTTTTGCTCCTTAAATTATGGATTATTGTTAAACCCTAGAGGATAAGTAGGTCTATAATTATTATTCCCTTGGTTGTTCCAGTTTCCCAATGGGTTTACTTGGTCGTTCCCCCATTGCTGATTATTACCACCCAATATATTATTCCAGTTAAAATTGGGATGGTTCTTCCAACCTAGGTTATAATAGTTTACATATGGGTTATTCTGCTTGTTGTTTATGACAATCAAAGTTTTTAATGATGCTTGAGAATCTACCATTTGGTCTAAGAAATTCTTTTCAATCATTGCAATTGGTTGAGAAAAAATCATTCCAAATTGCTCTAATTTCATTGAAATGCAGCAACTTGATTTGCTAACATTGCAAAAGCATCAATTTCATGAATATTGGCTACTTTCTTAAGATTTACCCTTTCAAATGGCCATTAAAATTTTTTTGTATCCATCTCTTCAACTAATGCATAAGCATCATTAAATGGTTTTAACATCAATGAACCACCAACAATGACATCAATAATAGATCTAAGAGATCTAGTTAATCCATTGTAAAAGGTTTGAATTATTAACCAGTATGGAATAACATCGTGAGCACACTTTCTTAAGAGTTCTTTAAAATGTTTCCATGCTTCATAAATAGATTCCCCTTCAAGCTGACTAAAAGATGTAATTTCATTTCTAAACTTTACAGTTTTTTATGTAGAAAATATTTAGCAAGAAATTTCTACCATAAATCACCCAAAGTTCTGATAGATCCAGGTGATAACTAATGTATCCATATCTTAGCCTTATCCCTCAATGAGAAAGAAAATAATCTAAGTCTTATAGCATCATCTGATATACCATCATATTTAAATGTACCACACAATTTTAGAAAATTGGCAAGATGTAAATTTGTGTCTTCAGGTGGTGCTCCCCCAAACTGATTATTTGATACCATTTAGATAATATCGAGTTCAAGTTTAAATGAATTAGCCACTACAGTGGGGTTTTGAATACTATGTTGAAGTTCATCCACCATAGGTTTGCATAATCTCTTAAAGGTCTAAACTCTTCAACATTCTAATTATTTTGATTTGCCATTTTTTGAAAATTTTGAATTTTTTCAGTAATTTTTAATTTTTTTATTTTTCTAATAGTTCTTTCTAATTCAGAATCGTAAGCCACAAGTCCTGTGAAATTTGAACTGCCCAGACATTCCTATAAAACACATAAAATAAATCATAAAACATAAAAAATAAAAACACAAAAATAAGAACTTTATAGAAAAACAACACTACAATATTCCTATAATAAAACTTAAGTTTAAATAAGACTTTATAAAAGTATAAATTTTGCTTTCTAAAAAAAATTCTTTTAAAATTTTGTTAATTATCCCTGACAACGGTGCCAAAAACTTGATCCCGACTTTCTATATAGATGTTAATTGGGATGTATTTTATTATATGCTTAATTTCCTCGATAATGATACTTCTTTTTGCAATAAAGTCAAAAACTTGATCCAAAGCAAAAGCTAGGTAAATTCTTTACTATGAAACAAAGAAGAATAATATTATAATATTTTATTATGCGATATTACGCAAGTATACATATAGTTATCAAGTAATATAGGAATTTTTTATTAAGCCTCGAATATCGAACCCATAGGGATAAATACAATATGCAACTTTACAAAACAAAAGAAATTAGATAACAAAATTCTACTTAGCAAAATATTCTTACTTAAACTCTAGATGCTAAAATAGGAATGAAAGTTCATTTTTTTGTAAATTTTTAAGAATCTAAAATAAAGTAAGCAACTAATTAACTTAACTAAATACTTGCAAGATGAAGGCAATATAAATAAAATATTTTATTCCTTATCATGAATTAGTAACAATTATATAAATTTTGTTGTAGAAGTATTCTAATTGTGTTGTGTCAAATAAGAATAATGATACTTCTTACCCTTACTAAAGATGTTATAAAGAACATTAGCTGATCTATAGTTTGAATAGTTTTGAAGATCGGTTAGGTAGGGAAGATACTAGCTCTCACTCTAGAGTTGCCTCTTCTCTCTCCACCTGAGGGCAAACATCTTGTATCAGAACCTAAAACTATAAATCAAATTATGGGTTTTAGCCTGTCACTCTAAAGTCCTTGAATTCTTCCCAATTTATTTGCACTCAACCCCATGAAATACATTCTCATCCATGAAATTAAATGTGATTCCTACCATTTGTTGACTGAAACTATACCATCTTGGATCTTACATGATCTCACAATAGGTATTAACATCTTAATCAGCTAAATCAAGAAGTAAATGAAGTATAAGGTTTAAAATCATCTTAACTTCTTTAAACATTAAAGTCAATTACTTCACACAACTTCCTTTCAATACTTAGTCACTTATAATCCATGGATAAAACACAACCACAATTGAATTTAAATGTATAAATCATGCATACAAATAAGAAATCTAAATTAAAACCAAATATCATCACAATTCTCAACACTTATCTCAAATCCTCTCTACCAAATGTCTTGAAGTTCCTTTGAATTCTCTTCCTTCACTCATAATACAAATTAAAACTCAAAATAAAATAATAGGTGGTCAGCAGCGGGCAGCGACGACAGTGGTGGTTACTTGGATGAATGATGGTTGTTGGATGTGGATTGGCCTCCCTCAGTAATTGGTATTGATGTCCAAGCCTTCTTTAATAAAAATCCAGGGGATGTCTTGGTGTCTCTTAAGAATGTCTCCATTTAATGACTCTTCTAGAAGTTTCCTTCATTCAAAAGCTAATTGAATGAGTTTTCATGTCTATAAACTATTTCCCACATTTTTTACCAAGGGTTGCTTCAAATACCTCTTCAAAGAGTCGTCCAAATTCAAATGAATCATCAAATAACTACTTCTGGTGCTTAAGCTGGGGGTATCTGGCGCTTAGGCAAAATTCTCTCTTAATAACTAGCACGTAAGTGCCGGTTTTGGGTGCTGAGGCGCCTAAGTTCATTTTTGTACCTTTTTTGTTTTTGCTCCAAATTTGATCCTTTTTCACTCATTTTATCATTTTTCATCCATTAGATTATACATGAAAGAAAAACACACAAATACCTTTTATTAAAGCGCAATATCTCAAAAATACGTATAAAAATGTTTATAAAAAGGCTATATATTTTATGTGTATCAGAAATCCACCGGCCCCTCCCCTTCCTAGTTCTCTCCTTGTTTATAGCAAGGAATCATGCTCCCATCGCTTCAAAGCATGAGCTTAAGCTCCCTATCTGCCATCAGGTAAGGTGATGATCAAAGCCATATTAGAATTCAAGTCTGATCCATGTGATGCGCCACCCATGAGTAGTTCAAGCTCAGAAGACACTGACGAGGAGATACTTCTACAAGCCTCAGTGGACATGCTCATTTATTTTTCTAGACTTATTTATCGAACGAGGTGTTGACCATTGACCCCATGCAATGAGTTTATCATAAGTAGATGACAGTCATCCATGCTTCCATCATTGAAGAGTTGAAGACCTTCTATGTACCTTCTATGTACCTTCTAGAGCTAAGTCTAAGGAGAAAGTCATTTTATTATATAATGTTGTTCCTCATGTATTAAATACTGATATAATGCTTTTAAATAATGAGAATGAAAAAATAAAGGATATTCCTCTTTCTTACCATTGCTCTCCTCTCATTTAAAAAATGTTTGATGTTGGGTTATTACCAGAGAGGTGGTCTATTCACCAAACCAAGTTATGTAAGGTTATGTGATAATATAGAACCCGAGGGGAAAGATCTAGTTCAGGCTATGTTAAAACGCATGATAAATCCAGACTCCCTGATCCACCTTAAAATTACCTATTTTCAGTGAATATTTTATGATTGTTTTATGCATATTTTTAGTGATATTGCACTTTAAATGAATGTACTTTTGTATGTTTTTAATTTCAGGTACATGGAATGGAAATTTAGAGAAAATGAGCAAAAATAATGCAAATTTTATGACATCATAGCACCGCCCTTGGCGCCATAGCATCACAGACGCAGGCAGAGGGCACTATAGCGTTAGTAACTTCCCTTCTAGAAGATCCATTGAACTTGGCCAAATTTTAAATGGGTGCTTGAAAAAACCCTTGCTTATTTTCAGATATCTATTAATATGGACAAAAATTGAACAAAACAGAGGACTTTTTGGCAACATTTGAAGGCTTTAGGAAGTCTCACTTTTGATTTTAAGTGTATTTTTTGTGTGTTTTGTGCTGTAAGAGTAAGAGTTTGGAGATTTCTTCAAGGAGACTTAGAATTTGTATTGGGAAGAAGACATAAGGACTTTGTATTTGTGCTTAATTTTTTATTTCTAAGACTTGGATTTTAATACAAATTTATTTTTTTTGTTTTATTCTCCTAGAACTCTGAGTAGTTTATTTTCTTTCTCCTTGCTCTTGGGATTTAATCTTGTGGGATGAGATTGATTTAGTTCTTTTTTACTTTTAAAAATTGTGATGCCATTTTCATTGATTCTTCATTGACTTTACAAATTGGCCACTTGTGAGCTAAAAATTCATTGAGAAACATAAATACTCGGGAGAGTTATGATTTCATCCAACTAGTGAGTGTCACACTTTGTTCTAGGCAGAGTCGTTGTGATCATGTAAGAGGGAGTGCAAATAGATAGGGGGATAAGTTTTGATGGATGTAGAATTAATGCTTTTAGGGTGACATACTAGATTCTTTTTAATATTTAGTTTAAATTTTGGATATTAAGGGTCCTTAGTAGCTCCTATAGAGAGGGCATAATGGGTAATCTGGAGGTGAGAGGCCATAATCTACTCAGCACAACTACACAAGCCGATGAAAAACTCTAAATTTGCCAATATTCTTTGCTAGCATAAGGAGGGGGTAAGGAATATGAATGCACCTATTTGTCATAATACATAATCATATTTTTAGTCGTTCAAATCCTACATAGAATAATATCTCATTGCAAGGGGAAAGATCTTTACATATTATTAAAACTCACAGAATTATTTTTCTTAAATTATTAATTATAGTTGTTCTATCTGCTTTAATCTAGTATTAACTGTTGTTATCATTTTATTTTATTTAAATCTGCAATTTAAATATAATTTGCTTTTGAGTTTAGCAAGCCAATTTTAAATAGTTCAACTATCATCGTAGGATCGATACTGAGATTTTTAAGAAAAATCCTATATTACTTGAAACAATATGTAAACTTGTGTAGTACCTCTAGTGTGAAGTTATATTATTTATTTTCCATATTATTTCATTTATTCACACTAGCCGTAGAATACAATTTGGGTCAAGTTTTTTATAATAATTGCGGGTCGGGTCACTCTCTAAAGCCTCATGTAGAATGATTTCTATGCATGAAGGCATTGAGACCCTCACCTCTTCTAGTGAGGAGGTCGAAGTTAATGATGAACCTCCCGAGCTTGAGGCTGGTGTCTCTTTCACAGTCGACAAGTTGAATGAGATCAATCTTGATAACTTGACGATCCTCGCCTGACTTATATTATCAAGCTCTTATTGGATTCTATGGTTTTTAAGGTGACATCAATCCTAAAAGAGTTTCATGATTATCTTGCTTGGAGCTATGTTGAGATGTCTGCTCTAACTCTATAAGTCATCTTACATCATTTGGTTTTTGACCTGAGTCTTGTCCCTATGAAATAAACACCTCAGAGGATGTGAACCGAGATACAATAAAGGGTCATTAAAGATACTGAAAGCTCATCAAGGTTGGCTTCATTAGGGAGGTTTCCTACCCTACATGGCTCACAAACATTGTACCCATTAAAAAGAAGAACAGACATATACAAGTTTGCTTCTAGTTTCAAGACCTGAATAAGGCATGCCCGAAAGACCGCTTTCTTTTGCTGATTCCAGAGCTTATAATCAATGTCGTCTTTTTTTGTATGATGTTTTCTTTCATGAATGGCTTATAAGGTTATGTTCAAATCTGGTTGGCCCCAGTCCAGGAACAACACATGATGTTCCGTAATCTAATCGACATATTTTGTTATAAGGTTATGCCCTTTGGATTAAAGAATGCTGAGGTAACATATTAGCGTGCTATGATGCACATCTTTGATGACTTACTTCATCATCAGCTCGAGTGTTATATCAATGATGTAGTAATTTAGAGTCCTTCTATAGAAGATTATCTTTTAGACGTAAGAATTGTCTTTGAACACCTTAGGAAATATGATATGAAGATGAACCCATTGAAATCTTTCAGACGTAAGGATTTTCTTAGAAAACCTTAGGAAATATGATCTAAACATGAACACATTGAAATGCACCTTTAACATATTTTTTAGGAAGTTTTTGGGTTTGCTTGTCCATCATAGGGGCGTAGAGATTGTTGCTAGTAAGATTAAATCCATCATGGACATGGAGCTCCCCAAAAGTTTGACGCAAGTGTGTTCCCTTCAGGGGAAGCTTGCATAAATTATGAGGGTCATCTCAAATTTTGTTTCATCGATGTCAGCCTTTTTCGGCTCTAACCAAACAAGATATTCACTTTTAGTGGAATGAGGCATGTTAGTATGCTTTCAATGATATGAAGCATTATTTTTTGAATCCTCCAATATTAGCAGCTGTAGCCCCAGGTTGACCACTCATTCTCTATATTGTCACTATGAGTCGATTGGAGATTTACAAGCTCAAAAAAATAAGGAGGTGGAAGAAGAATGTTATGTACTATATTATTCATCATTTCATCTCCACTGAAATAACATATTCACTGATTGAAAAGCACTTCTTGGAATTGATATTCTTTGTCCAAAATTTGAGGCATTATATGCTCTCACACTATGTTGATCTGATCTCAAGTGTAAACCCCTTGTAGTATCTGATGATGCATCCCACTTAATAATGACTCACCTGATCCTGTTAGATTATCCTCTTAATAATGATTTTCCTGATGAGTATTTGATGGCCATTGATTCTTTATAATGGTAAATATAATTTGATGGGGCATCTTTATTAAAAGAAGGGCCAATAGGATGGCTCCCAAAAGTACAATATGAGATTGGGTTGATCTTTGTATCGCTCAAAGGCGACATCCTACACTACTCTTACAGTTCAGTGGAACCATGCACTAAAAACGCTTTCGAATATGAAGGCTTGTTTTTAGGACTTAAGTTGGATATTCAGATGAGCATCGAGAGAATCAAAATCAATAGTGATTTTCAGCTCATTATTTGCCAAATCCTAGGAACCTACAAGGTTCTCAAGTCTGAGCTCCTAGCCTATCATGAGAAGGTTATAACATTATTGAATCTCATTCTTAAGGTCACACTTATTAAGATGACTCGAGCACCTAATGACAAGGTTGATGTTCTTGCCAAATTAGCTAAAGACCTATCAATTCCTGGTAGAAATCCTGTGACAATCATGATCTAAGAGAGAAGTATCCTGTCATCGATGCTTTCCTGCCCTTCGAGTATTACACCTCTAACTACACCTCTAGAGAGAATGAAGGTGTTGCCTTGATTATTTTTAATGGAGCTTATGATGATTTACATCAGGCCATAATCACATACTTGACAAGAGAAATTCTCCCTAATGATTGTTCAGTCCGCTCTCAAATTCAAACGAGGGCGCCCTCGTTTACCATCATTAAGGATACTTTGTATCGGCGCTCTTTTGAGTGGATATAGTTGTGGTGTGTGGGGAATGATGAGGCTAAAAAAGTTATGACAGAAGTTCATGAGGGTGTATGTGGGTCTCATCAGCCTGACCTTGTTGACCTCATTTTTGGTAAGGTTTGTCTCTTTCTCTAGAGCCTAGGGTCTAGTCATAGGACTTCCTTACTAACTCTTCTAGAAGACTAGTGTGAAACCACACTAATTAGAAACTTTCAAGCCACTTCTTGACTCATTATAGTCTCATATGTGTGGTTTCAAATCCTCAAAATCTAGTTAGACAAGCTTCTCTCCGGCGAGACCCTTCCCTGGCGAACTTCCCCGCTGGCGAACACCTGTCAGGTGAGTACTCCTCCTCTCCTTCTTCTTCTTCTTGGCGACACCTGATTATAGATTGAAAGGAAAATGTTCATTCATACCACACATTTCCTATGTATTTGCATGCAAGACAAGACAAGGGGGGGAGTTTTACATACATACCACCAAATTATTGTATATTTACAAGACAAAAAAATAAGGATTAATATACATACCACTCAATCTCTATGTGTTTATTTACATACATACCACTCAAATTCTAGGTGTTTATTTCCATATATACCACTCAACTCTTTTTATTTATAGCAAAATCAAAAGAAAATTAGTTTTTCTATCTCTATGTATTCTTTTGTTTTGCATACATACCATTCATTTTCTACTTATTTGCATGCAAGGGAGATACACACGCATGAATTGGAATGATTATAGGCCTATCAGTCTTACTTCAGTTATCAGTAAAATGATTAGTAACATTATATTTGGAAGACTTTAACCTCACCTTGGCAGACTTATATGTGACAACCAATCTGCCTTTGTCAAAGGCAAATCCATTATTGACAATGTATTGCTTGCTCAGGAGTTACTTTTGGACTTGGAAAAATCTTGCATAAGTGGAAATATAATTTATAAATTAGATATCAAGAAGGCTTATGACACCATCTACTGGGATTTTATTTTGGATGTCCTAACTACTAGAGGCTTCTCCCAAGCTTTTTGTACAATTCACAGGTGGCTCAAGGACAACAATCATTCTGTCGTAGTTAATGTGCAAGCTTGGGGACACTTTTTTGCTACTAGAGGTCTAAAGGAAGGAGATCCCTTATCTCCCACTATATTCATTTTAGCTATGGAACATCTCTCAAGAATGTTTAATGAAGACCTCCTGCCCCTCAACTATGTCAGGTACCATAGTAAATCCAAAGTTGTTGTTTCTCACTTAATTTATGCAGATGATATTATGGTTTTTTCAAGTGCTAAAAAAAATGTTGTGAAGAAGATAGTAAATTTTCTGCAGAAGTTTCAATTGCATTTTGGGATGTCTTTCAATCCAGACAAATGCAACATTTATTTTAGCAAGGCTACTCCAATGAGGCATAAGCATTGGATTCTTGATCACACTAAATTCAATAGCTCTCATCTTCCAATCAAATATCTTGGAGTTTAATTAATCAAAGGAAGAACTAAACAAACTTAATTTGAGGATGTGTTGGGAAAAATATCTACCAAACTTTCCTGCTGGTCAAACCATTTTCTGTCTAATGGAGGTAGAATTACTTTGTTGAAGAGCATCCTAACTACTTTTCCTTCCTACATTCTTCAAATGACTACTATGAAGAAAAGTACTCAAATACAAATGGAAAGGGTGTTTAATAGATTCTTATGGGCTGGTCAGAGGCAGCAACTTCATTGGGCTAGCTGGCAAAAGTTAGCTAAACCAACTTTGGCTGGTGGTATTAGTTTTAAAGGCCTACAACATCTTCTTCAAGTAAACCTTTGTAAAATTTGGATTAAATTTAGAGAGCAGCAATCCCTTTGGGCTAAATTTATGAGGAGCAAGTACAACAAGGAGAATCATCCTTGCACTGTGGTTAGGAAGATAGGCTCCAGGCACAAATGCTTAAAATTAGGGAGCAAGCAAAAGATTTATTTCTCTGGGACCTTCGCAAAGGTGATATCAACTTCTGGTTGGACTCTTAATGTGCCAAAGAGATACTGAAGTCTAACTCAGATAATATAAACACTCAATTGCAAGTTGTTGACTGCTGGGAGGATAATTCCTGGTCTTTACTTGTGCTCAAATCCATTCTTTAGGAACAATCTGCTATTCAGATTAGCAGAATCCAGTTTGATAAACATAAAGATGATAAATTGATTTGATAGGAAGGTGCACATTAGAGTTTAACTAAATTAATTTATATGAAACTCAACACTTAAGAACATAAACCTTGGGGAGACTTAATTTGGCATAAAAGTTTATCCCCTTCTATGTTTTTCTTCAGCTGGAGAATTATTAATGGATTCCTTCCTACTGATGACATACTTAAACTTAAGGGAATAAGAGGACCCTGACAATGTATTTTATGTGGTAAAGAGGAGGAGTCTATTCCTCATCTGTTTTTCAAATGTTGTTTTGCCCAGCAGGATTGGACTAACCTTGCTAAGCAACTTAACATTAATATTATGTATCTTGAATGGCTTAATGTTAATACCAGCTGGAAGAGTTGGAATTCTGCAAAACTTGGAATGGTGCCTTTTATGGTGGCATGGTTCATTTGGATGGCTAAGAATAAGGCCAAATTTGATGATAACTAGAAATTGCATCTCTTACCTTCATAAATTAATTCTTTATAACTAGTTCCCTTGCATTTTCCCTCTCCCCTAGAATGAAAGGTCTCATTCTCAAAAAGTAACTACTGTTTTTTGGCATCCTCCTACATGGCCTTATATCAAAATCAATACTGATGGCAGCTTTTCTAAATTGGGTGTTAGAGTGGGTGGTGTTTTCAGGGACCTTACTGGACATTGTTTACTTTATTTTCAAACTTCTGTTCTTAAAAATTCTATGAATATCCAGCTCTCTTACATTTACAGGGAAGGAAATAGACCTGCAAATTGGCTTGCCATGTCATGTATGTTTACACTTGAAAGTGTTGTTTATTACTACCCACCCCCTGCACTTATGTTTCTGATGGATGGGGACCTTTTGTCTATTCACCACTTAAGAGTTACAGCTTGATCTCTTGCTACTACTGCTTTGATGAGCCTTTACTGGAATGACAACAACTAGTGAGACATTATGGTTCTTTTTTGGAGTGTTACTGGTATTGTTTGCTATTTTTTTAATTTTCTTTTGGGAGCAATACTTGTATTTTGGGAAAAAAATATATATTATATGAATATATATTCTCCCTTTTAGCTGTAATGAGGGTCTGTTTCTATGGTTGGGCTATCCCCTTAAGAGTGAGTAACATTGTATTTTATTTTCTAGACTGGGGACCCTTCCCAACCAAGTAATTTTGTAATTTTACTTCTTATCAACATGTAGGGAGCCGAATCATACTCCTTCTATCAATATAGATATATATATATATATATATATTTGTGTATGTGTTTGTGTAGATATATATACATATATACATATATATATGTATATGTATGTATGTATATTGTCGGCGCTATTTCGGGGGTTTGTGGGGAGTTGTTCGTAAGAAGCTGTCGGCCGCCGAAATCAAAATCCCATCGCCCGCTTTAGAAGGACGTTGAAGTATGACATTAAAATGACCCCATATTTTTCATAGTTAAAAATGAAAGAGCGTTGTACCTCAAATCCTGTATCTATCCCAAAGGATAAACACAAGACTTGAGGATGGGGCTCGATCAAATAAACTAAGGAAAGTATGACGTTCATTTGGTCTGCGAAACATTTGTATTTGCCGACAAGTTCCTCTATTTAATATAAAGAATTAAATAGGGTTTATATTAAGCTAGGTTCGGACATGCTTCTTATAAGGGCAAGCCCCTATAGTTAATTACATCTTAAATGACCAAAGTCACTTAAGAAGACTCTCGATAAAAAATCAGGAAATATTATCTTCAAGGAGTTTCAAAGGGTAGAACTTTTCGATAAAATCAGATGTAGAGGTGTGAAAGGGGATTGGTTCAAATTTGGAACATTTTATTGTAGAATAACTCTTCAACAAAATTGGATGTAGAGGTGTGAAAGGGGATTGGTTCAAATTTGGAACATTTTATTGTAGAATCCGAAATCAGACATAGAGGTGTGAAAGGTGATTGGTTCAAATTTGGAACATTACGTTGTAGAATCCAAAGAAATCGGACATGGAGGTGTGCAAGGGGATTGGTTCAAATTTGGAACATTTTATTGTAGAATCCAAAGGAGGACTTTTCAATGAGATCGGACAAAGAGGTGTGAAAGGGGATTGGTTCAAATTTGGAACATTTTGTTGTAGAGTCCAAAGGAGGAGGAACTAGGGGATGTCATGGATCCAGAGGAGAACCTCGATGACTTCCCAAGCTATCCTAATGCTAGGGATGTCATGGATCCAGAGGAGAATCTCAGTGACTTCCCAAGCTATCCTAATGTTTGGCTTCAAGGATGTCATGGATCCAGAGGAGAACCTCGGTGACTTCTCAAGCTATCCTAATGTTTGGCTTCCGTAGAGGTGTGGAAGGGGATTGGTTCAAATTTGGAACATTTTATTGTAGAATCCAAAGGAAGAAGAACTAGGGGTGAATGGGGATTGGTTCAAATTTGGAACATTTTATTGTAGAATCCAAAGGAAGAAGAACTAGGGGATAGGATTGGTTCAAATTTGGAACATTTTATTGTAGAATCCAAAGGAAGAAGAACTAGGGGATGTGGGGATCCAGAGGCGAACCTTGGTGACTTCCCAAGCTATCCTAATGTTTGGCTTTAGTTTTGATTCCTAGAGGAGAACCTCGATGACTTCCCAAGCTATCATAATGTTTTGTTTGAATTTAGAGGAGAAAAATTTAAGTGTTTCATCACGCCAATTTTATTAGTTAGGGCTTATATTCGTGTGAACAATCACACAAATAGCCTGGAAGATTTGAGGATTTAGGTCGTGACAAACGACAACCTTGGAATCCTAAGACGAGTTAGGGCCTATATTGTATAGCAGAGCTATACAAATGCCTAAAGATAAAGTGACGATTTACATTGCATAAGCAAAAACCTCGAAGTCATATGGCTTTGTTGTTTAAGTCTAAGGAAGGAAGATTGGTTTAGCTAGGGAAGACGGGTTTTACTGTTGAAGATGGTCGTGCTGCCCACCATGCTAGTTTGAAGCTCCTCACCGCGACGAGTTTGAGTTTTCCAGTATGTCAAGTTATAATGTCAAATCAGGTGGCCCTATGGTTGAAGTTCATTAAATTTTATGAGGGAATATTAAAGTTGATTAGAGCGACACGGGTTTGGATCCTATGGTTCCCTCATTTTGGCACTACTATTTTCTATTGGATTCACTTAGTCAAAATGAACTTATTAAACTAAACTTAATGAGTTCCATAATTTCATTTAGACAGTGGGAAGTCTCGTTAGCAACCGTAGGTTACCTCCTCCGAGGGATTCCCGATCATCCGATAGAGACATCTTAATGTTTGTGTGATGTTTGTGATTAAATTTTGAGTTGTTTTATATTTTGAATGTTGTGGCGGTGAACCGTGGGAAGCCTCGTTAGCAACCGTAGGTTTCCTCCTCCGAGGGATTCCCGATTATCCAATAGAGACGTCTTAATTTAGTTGAAGTTGTAGTTTTTTGAGGAATTCCCGATCATCCGATAGAGACATCTTAATTTAGTTGAAGTTGTAGTTTTGTGTGATGTGTGTGTCCTTGAGTTGTTTTATATTTTGAATGTTGTGGCGGTGCTGTAGGTTACCTCCTCCGAGGGATTCCCGATCATCTGATAGAGACATCTTAATTTAGTTGAAGCCATAGGTTACCTCCTCCGAGGAATTCCCGATCATCCGATAGAGACATCTTAATTTAGTTGAAGTATAGTTTTATGTGATGTTTGTAATTAAATTTTGAGTTGTTTTATATTTTGAATGTTGTGGGGGTGAATTTTATCTTGGTTGATTTAATTTTGATTTTGGTTTTAGTTTTGTGGCTATCCTGTTAGTTTTAGTTTCCATGCAAATTTGTATAAGCATAAAAGTACAAGAAAGACAACGCAGAAAACTGTAAAAGCGTACCTGGCGAGTCTTCTTGTTCCACCACCTGAAACTTAAAATGCATATTAAGTCAATTTATAGAGAGCAGGAAAAATAGAGTTTTGGTAGTTTTCATAACTCTATGTTGTATTTTGGTGAGTCCTTAAAAGTTTAATTAAAGATGATTTTGTCAAGCAAAGCATATTAAGTTTATTAGATCTTCTAGATATCCAACAGATCTAGAGAAAGAAGCAGGTCCGTGCTACTCTCTCGCCGCCTGGTGGAAAATCCCGAGTTCTTTTAAACTTATTACGTTGATTAATAATTCATCCTATAAAACACCCTAATGCTCAATGAACATTGATGTATTTATTTACCCTAAGAGTAAGGTAATTATCACTTGTGATTCAATTTAAGAATTATGTGGGTGAAGACCCTTAAAGAGGCTAGTTAGTGTTGTTGGAACACTTAGCCAAATTTTAAACCTAATTGGTTTGTAGTGTTTGAAAGATGTTTTAATTTTCAATGATACTTACTTTTCTAATCCTCACTTGAATGAAACTTTATTTAGCCTAAGTCACTACAAGCCCTTAAGACCTAGGTGAGTGTCTTAATTAGCTTTGAAAAGATCAAGCTTTAGGTGATCATGATTCATGATTTGAATTTTATTTGAAAATCAAAATAGAGGTATTAAATTGATTAATTATTAACTTCAAAAGTCATACTCCTAAGCCCTAGATTCTTTTTATTTTAATAAACTTCCAAATTTTAATAATTTAGAAATTTGTTAACTTATCTTTTCCAATTAAGAAAGTGAGATTGGTTTCTACCAATTAACCCCTTATATTTCAAATCTCAAATAAATTGATTAAGATCAGAGGTTACCCATTAAGCCTAAATGTTAATTAAGGCTAAATTTTCAAAATTACACATTTGCCCCTAAGGCTCTAACACTTCATAATTTGTCAAATTCAATTCAAATGACTTTGAAATTTTTATCCTACCTCATTCATGGGTCAATTAAGATATCAGAGGAGAAAATGTGATTTTTCAAAATTAATTTAATTTAATTTATATAATTATTTTCCTGCAAAAATAGGATTTTTCAAAGAAAATTCCTAACTTGACCAAGGTAAATTCTAATCTTTTGAAATTTTTACTCGAGGTAGACCTAGTCCAGAAAAGCCCTTGGACCAAATTTCATGATTTTTGAGTTCTCTGAGATTTATCAAAATTATTTTAAGTTTTGGGTTATTTAATAAAAATAAAATATTTTAAATGATGAAAATTAAGTTTTACGTCTTTGAAAAATTTCTCTAATGATAGAGACCCCAGAGGAGCAAATTTCATATTTTTTTAATTTTTATTTGATTTATTGGAATTATTTTAGTGAAAACTCATTTTTAGCCTTTAAAATTTATTTTTAAGCTTTGAAGTTCAATATCTTTATTTAAAAAATTAGGAAAAATATTCTAATTGTTCTTATGTGATGAGGAAGCAATTTAGAACATTTCCATGAATTTTGTTATTTTTGTGTTTTTTATGAATTTTTAAATATTTAAAATATGCCAAAAATCAAGTTTTTATTCTAAATATTATTTTATTTTATAAAATATCCCTGATCATAGAGAAGTCAAAAAACTAAGTTTCATAATTTTTTGAGTTATATTTTGATTTCTTAAAAAATCATTTAAGTGTCAAAAGTGGTATTTATCTTTAAAAATCAACTTAAGTTATCAAATGGAACTCAAAATCATTCAAGTGTTAAAAGTGGTATTTATCTTTAAAAATCAACTTAAGGTGTCAAATGAACTCAAAATATTTTGAAATTTTTATAGTGAGTTTTCTGGATCATAAACCATAGTGGAGATAAAAAATCAAGTCATTTAAATGTTTATGTTTTCCAAAATTAATTATTTTAGTGATTTAGTGTTTGTAAAATTTAAGTGCATTTTAAATGATATTTTCTAAAGTTAATTATCTTAGTGATTTAGTATTTGTAAAATTTAAGGACATTTTAAATGACTTGACCCATGAAATTGAAAAGCTTCTCTAGTCATGGTGGACCTTCCAAAATTTTCTTAGAATTTTTTAATCAATACGCTAATTTCTGTGATTATTTTAACGAAATAATGTGCAAGAACTTGAAAAATATGGATCTCTGTATAGGAACCTCCTCTGACTTTGGAAAAGTCAGAGGATGTTTCCCTTGACAGAGGCTACAACATGTCAAAATTTCAAGCCAAGGTGATGTATGAATATGCATGGAGAATCAAATGATCCCAAACAGTGTTTAATTAATTAAAATATTTTATGCATCAAATAGACTTGAAATTTATTTCACATTATTCTCCTCTAATCACTGAGAAAGAGGGTATTTTTATTTTATTTTTGTGATTTTTCTACACCAAGTTATGGGTTTTTGAAGTTTAGGGAGTTTAAATAAATAGAAAGAGCCCTATTTCTCTACTTATCCACGCGGCGCCATGTAGATCCTAGGCAGCTTAGAAACTCCATGCGGTACGCTCTTATTTGACGCCACCGTCCACGCCAGCAGCCACGCATCCCGCTGTTTATGTAGAGAAGCGTTGTCCGGCTTCATCTTGGTCATCCATTTGATACACACGTGATCGGACGACATGTGGTCATCGTCCTCAATGGCTTAGGCCGAGATCCATCCACCTTCAAGGCTTATGATCTCTCTTGTTTCTCAACCAAATTAGGTGAATTTTTTTTTAAAATGCTCATCTTAGTGAGACGAACACAACCATATGGTTAATGTGTCATGAAATCAAGCCCAAGTAAATGGAGAATCAAAATAGGCTCAGGAGGAGGAGAAGTTTTATATCTTTGCTCTGAGAAGGGAGGCTTAAATCAGAGGGTAATTTAATGGGGCTTTGTCTTCTCTTACTATTGTGAAGGTTTGGGCACAAGCAATTGAAGTTTTGTGGAGTTTTGAGAGAGGTCATGTTTCTGCCCTAATTTTTAAGCTCAAAATTATGGTTACACAAGGAGAATCAAGGCAGTGGAGTGATTGGAATGGGTTGTGGAGGTCTCAAAGAAGCTCTATGAGTGATTTGAGAGTCTCTCTTTGAGAAAAATTTAGCACACCTCCCATGGCCGTGGAGGTGAGTTTTTATAAAAATGGCCATGGGATGGCTCTCAGGGCATAAGTTTGGGTGCGTTGTGGTGCTTAGGTGGAGGGCAAAGGAGATCTTCAATTTGATTTGGATGAGCTGGCCTCTATGTTTGATTTGGGTGAGATTTCATGAGGTTGGCTCTTGGTTTAGAGCTTTTCTGGCCACTAGGCCGGCCGGCCGGCCAGGGGGAGGTGGCTAGGAGCTCAGGAAACCCAGGGCAATATGTCACAACAATTTAGTGCTATAATACCTAATTTTGGTAAAGATATCTTAAGCACGTGCATTTTTGGAAATTATATCCCTTAATTTGGGGGGACCTTTTGTCCATGGCATGATTTAGGTGGTTTCATAGTGTTTGGACTGGTAACTAAGTCCAACTAATGGTTGGGGTGGAGTTAATTTGGTGACTTTAGGTGGTTAGGTCGCATTTAGTGCATGGGTCCAAATGGGTGCAAATGACTAAGTCTTGGGTTTAGTCTAAGCTAGTCATGTCAATTGGCCCAATTAGTTATTGAATTTTGTGTAGATGATCATAAGGAACAACTTTGATGAAGGATGGAAGTGGTCTTGAGCTCAATTGAAGGATCAATTTGAGGGAATTTTGAACTTGAATCAATTTGGTCATGTTGGGCTAGGCTTGGATCTAGCTTTGGTTAGCCTTGGGCTAAGTCCAAGTTGATTATTGTAAATGGTCAATAGGGACCTCATGAAGAGTTTTTAACATGAATTAGATGTCAATTTGGAGGTTAATGATATCAATTGGGTAATTTGGAGACTTAGCCAATTTGGGGCTAAATTTGGAAATTTTGGATTTATGCCAAAATCAAATGGATTTGAGGCTTTACCAAGGCCAATTGATGGTTGATTATTGATGTATAGGAATGTTATCAATATTTGGCAACATTAATTGGGGTCAATTGACTAGGCTATGAGTTCAATTTGGTGAGATTAGGTCATATGGTCAAAATTGGGGTTTTGATCTAAATCAAAATTGGGCTCAAATCATGGGTCAATTAAGCTTGGATTTTGTTTATTTTGATCTTATCAAAGGTGAATTTGAGTTTAGGATTGTAATTGGTGCCAATTGAGATCAAATTGATGGACATTTGGGTTGAATTTGGGGGAATTTGGGCCCTTAAAGGCAAATTTGGGGGTTTTGGTTAAAGATGATCAAATTGGCCAAATTGGGTCATGTGGTAGTTGAGAAAAATGAAATTTTGGGATTTATTAATATTTTTTGGGAATTTTTGGAATTTTGGGATACAGAGGGGTATTTTAGTAGTTTGGGGGTTCTTTAGGGGTAAAAGACCAATATGGGTATTTTGGTAGAGTTGAGGTACCAACCCTCACCAACAAGCCATGGACCAATGGAAACCCCATTTTGGGTCCTCTATATAGTGGTCATAGCCAAACCATAGCCTTAGGGCTAGTAGGTTTAGGGGACCATCTACATGAGTCTCAAAATATCAAGGGACTTAGGCTAGAAATTTGAGTTCAGGGTTGTGAGTGATTGTGGGTGCAGATAAGTGTAGTGAGGGGCTCAGCTCCAGACCAACACACAGGGTCAACCTTAAGGTCCAACAATCCTAAGGGTGACTCATCTTGAGTTTGCCTCATAGTGACCCCACCTACTAAGCGCTAGAGGTTAGGACCAATATGTGGAACTTCAAGTTGAGTAAGGAAGATTTTGGAATTTCTTATGGTGAGGATGCCTTTTCTAGTTTTCAAAGAATAGTAAATAGGAAAATTCTATGGCTAGACCTTAAGCTACTGAAGAGGAAAAACTAAACCTCAACCAAAAGTGAGGTGAACAAATGGACCCCTAATAGGTGTGGTGTGTTGGGCAAGCACACCACACGTATTGGCGTTGACTGACGAGATAAAAAAAAACCAGCACAAACTCCTAAGCCAACAAACCCAGAAGTATGCGTAGAGTTGTGTGTGTGATTTGTTTCTGTTGGGGAATTAGCAAGTGATCGTCTCGTTGAATCAATGGGTAGGGACTCTCGCTGAGGATCAGAGAGTGAATTTTTCATTATAAAATTTCAAAGGATGGGGGTCAGTATGTAAGTGCTGACCCCAAGGTGGGAATTGAAATTTAGATATCAATTCAAAAAGAGAGAGAGTCAGAATGTAAGGACTGACCTCGAATGTAATGAATTATAAATATAGGGCTGATTAAAAAATGAGAATTGAAATGTAGGGTCAATTCTCAAAAGGGAGTGTCGGAATGTAAGGACTAACCTCGAATGTAATGAATCAGAAATATAGGGCTGATTCAAAAATGAGAATTGAAATGTAGGTCAATTCTAAAAAGAGAGTGTCGGAATGTAAGGACCGACCTCGAATGTAATGAATCAGAAATGTGAAAATGAGAATTGAAATGTATGTCAATTCAAGAAGAGAGTGTTAGAATGTAAGTATCGACCTCGAATGTAATGAATCAGAAATATAAGACTGATTCGGGAATGAGAATTGAAATGTAGGTCAATTCTCAAAAGAGAGTGTCGGAAAGTAAGGACCGAACTTGAATGTAATGAATCAAAAATGTGAAAGTGAGAATTAAAATGTATATTAATTCTCAAAAGATAGGGTCGGAATGTAAGGACCTACCTCGAATGTAATGAATCAGAAATATAAGACTGATTCGGGAATGAGAATTGAAATGTAGGTCAATTCTCAAAAGAGAGTGTCGGAAAGTAAGGACCGAACTTGAATGTAATGAATCAAAAATGTGAAAGTGAGAATTAAAATGTATATTAATTCTCAAAAGATAGGGTCGGAATGTAAGGACCTACCTCGAATGTAATGAATCAGAAATATAAGACTGATTCGGGAATGAGAATTGAAATGTAGGTCAATTCTCAAAAGAGAGTGTCAGAATGTAAGGACCGACCTCGAATGTAATGAATCAGAAATGTAGAACTGATTCGGAAATGAGAATTGAAATGTAGGTCAATTATTAAAAGAGAGTCAAAATTTAGGTATTGTCCTTGAAATGTGAGAATTGAAATGTAGGTATTGACCTCGAAATGTTAGAATTGAAATGTATATCAATTCAAAGATGTGAGAATTGAAATTTATAAAGAGCTTGTGGTGTTGAATTTGCAAAAGTGTATCGTGTGGAAAGGTTGATTTTGTTGAAGGAGATCTGTAAGGCTTTGTGAGTTTTTGTGCAGAATATGAAATTCTGCGGGGATGTGCAGAAAATTAGTGTAGATAATGATGATTATGTTGCACGCAAAAAGAGTAGGAAATTTTGAAAAATGGAAGAATCTACTCAACAGGTTTGTTTTATTTTCTTGTTGTTTCTATCACATTTAATTTTTCAAAATATGTTTTTAAAGTTTTAATTTAATTGGTTGATTTTTCAAAATAAATTTGTTTTGTTATTTACTCATTTGTGATTATTTTTCATTTATGTTTTATTTATTGTTGAAGATTTGTTGTTTCGTTCTTTGTTCATTGAAATTTTGAATCATCGTATGGTTTGTGGCTTCCATCCATCGCACAAAAAGGAAACTAACAAAAAAGCACAATTTGAGAGAAATTTTCATTAATTTACTCCAAAAGAGATACCATAAATCACACATAGGTTAATGCCTCAAAAGGTACATTATATAATCTATGTCAAAATTGATTGAGAATCATCTCATGTTGTGAATACATCATAGACTAAATATATCAGATACATGTCATTCTGTTAAAAGAAAGAAAGTGAACCCTCTGTACCAGGCATGTTGAGCTCCTGATCAAGCAGACCTTCTAAGTCATGCTTCGGGATAAGAGTTCCCTTCGCATGTACTTAGAGGTACAACCTTCTCACAGCTTGTATGGAAATAACTTCTCCAGTTCTGGGTCCTACTGGAATTCATACGGTATTTTACTGTCATCCATCCTGTGGAAAGTCACAGACATCCCACAGTGTTACTCTCCTGGAATGCAATGTTTGACAACGCCTGCACCGTTGCCCTTGAGAACAAGGACTAAACCGACTGGAAGAGGAATCTCCACAGAACCTATGAATTCACCAGGGCTGACGATATCGATTTCTTTCCCAAATAGAATATTGTTTTTACTCATGAACGAGACCGTGCAGAAAGGTCTCACAAAATCAGGATGGTCAATGTGTGGGGGAATGCAATCACCTTCTTCATAAATGTTAATGATGCAACTGTTGGGAATGCAAGTAGCAGGTAGAATATTACACTTGACCATTCTCTTGATCATCCATTTTATCATCAGTGGTAATGGATCCACTTGGTCGTACTCTTGACCATTCTCTTGATCATCCATTTTATCATTGGTGGAAATGGATCCACTTGGTCGTATCTGAGGATCCCAGGCGGATTCCCTTGTCTCTCGTTCGTGAAGTTGTAACAACAGCCGCATTGGATGGTAATTCTTCCCTTTCCCCTCATCCATTTCTTTGGCTCGGAATATGTTCTTTCGATGAGAAGGCCCGTTTGGCCTCTATCTCTTAAATCAAAGGTGCAGTCCAGAATGCTTTTCTCATCACTTTTAGAAAAAAAAACTCTAGTATATAGCTCCTGACCTTCCAATATATTGACGAACTTTCCCTGAACTTCTTCATAAAACTCAAATTCTCTTTTATTTACTATGCTTATCTTGTAGTATTCTACCATACCATGGGTTGGCAGCTGTCGCGGGCGTTCCTTCCTTCGAGCATTGGCGGGAACCCAAACTGGTGTTGTTCAATCCGGAACATGAGATTCAGCCTCTAGTGGGATGTATGACCCTGGGTTCCACGGTACATTTTGATCTATCCCAGCGGGATATATGGCTCATCTATCGCGAAGTCTGAAGTCTGAGACCTGTTAGTGATTGAAGTGTATTCTTCCAATGTACTGAAGTGTTGTAAATGCAGAACATTCTAATCCAAGCATTTTATAAATGCGCCCGTGACTAATGTCTCGGCTGGTACCTCAACGTTGCATGTTGGGCAACCCTTGCATAAGATATCTGGAACTGGGAGCACATCTGAATCTATCACAAATCTTGACTCTTCATCCGTAGTGGGCAGGCTGGCAGAGGTTTCTCTCATATCTGGGTCGTAAATATGTCCCTCAAGAATGGTGGTAAGAAATTGTTCATGTCTCTCTGGCGTTTGCGTTCTTGTCGCAGAAAGGCTCTCTACTTCTTTCGGCTGGCATTTCAGCATTGCATCATGCGGAGCAGAGTATTTAGTAATCATTCATTACAGACGGCTATCAGGTCCCTTGCTAGAGTAGCTAACATGGAGGGAAGACGGCTGGGCCCCTCCATCAGATTTTGTTCTGCTATCACGTTTTTACCTTTGCGTGACACATTGCCTTGAGTGGTTACCCTCAAAAGTGAAGGCAGTCCCTCCTTTTCTTTACTGCTGATTACGTCCATTAGAGAACCCTTTTAGTCCATATCAACTTAGTTTAAGTCCACGTTGAAATCTATGAAACCTCCTTGCAGTGTCATCTCCTCATTCAGAGCGAGGTTCCAGCCGTCCTGGAAGGCAAGATCAACCTCTGTTTTGAGATTTTTTCCATAGACGACAGGAAAAATGACAGTGGGCTGAAGCTTGGCAAGAACAAGAATAAAACAAAGTATTTATTAATGTAAGTTTTAGTTTGTTTTGGTGAAGAGGTTTTTTCATTTTATGTGTGAGTTTCCTTTAATTTAGTAGGGTATTTAAATTCAAAAGTAGAAAAGAGAACGTGTGAAGTTCAAAAAAAAAATTTTTATTAAAATTTTCATTATAATGAGGTTAATTACAAAATTTGGACCCAGTCATAGATATTTGGCCACATAAATAACCCTAAAATAATCAAAGTTTCAAAGAAAGCAGAGGCAAGCGCATTGAGCAGCATCAGGTTGCGTAATAGGTTTTCAGGTATCGTCCAATTATTGGTAACATGGGTCTTTTGCCCTGGAAGTCCACTAACTGGTAGGCTCCTCTTGTATAGACCTTCTCAATGACAAATGGTCCCTCCCAAGTTGGCTCGAATTTTCTACCTATTTTGCGGTGTGCAAGAATAGATCTTTTGAGAACAAGTACGAGGTCACCAACTTTGAATGTCCTTCGGCTGACCAATTTGTCATGGGCTTGTACCATCTTTACCTAGTAGAGCTCCAAATGTTGTTGGGCTTCTAGTTATTTTCCCTTGAGACTCTCCAGTTCTTCAAGTCTGAGTTTTGCACTTTCTTCCATTGTGAGTTGGTTGTCAGCGGCGACTCTAAGAGATGGTATTTAGATTTCTAGCGGTAGCACGGCCTCGGCCCCATACACGAGCATATAGGGTGTACACTGAGTGGGAGTCCTGAAAGTCGTCTAGTAGGCCCACAAGGCTTCTAATAGTTTGTTGTGTCAATCCCTTTTATTTTCATCCAGTGTTTTCTTCAAAATATGTACCAGTGTTTTGTTGAAAGCTTCAGCCAGACCATTTGCTCTGGGATAGTAAATTGTAGAGTATCTCCAATCTATCCCATGTCTTTTGACAAAATTGTTGATCTTCGTACTTTTGAAAGCTGTCCCATTGTCAATGATTATTCTTTGCGGTACTCCGAAACGGTAGACTATTTGGCTTTTGAAAAAATGAAAGATGTGATGTGTCGTAACCTCACGTAACGGTACTGCCTCTGCCCATTTGAGGAAGTAATCTGTAGCGGCAAGTATAAACCAGTGTCCTTTGGAAGATGGAGGATCTATCAGACCTATTATGTTCGTGCCACAACACTCGAATGACCATGAGGCAACAGTTGGGTGTAGCACATTCGGAGGCTGGTGTAAGACCACCACATGCACTTGACATTGGTGATATCTTCTGGTTGTATCCATGTAATCAGACATTATTGCTGGCCAATAATACCCGAGTATCTTCATTTTCATTTTTGGCCCTGACTGGTGAGCACCACACAATTCGGCATGTACTTCTTTGACAATATTCTATGCTTTGGCTCTACTCAAACACCGTAGCCACATCTGGTTGAATGATCTTCTGTAGCAAACATTTCCTACCAGGGTGTAAGACATAGCCCTCCTTGTGATGTGGTGCTCCTCAGACTTGTCTTCTGGCAGCTTTCCAGCATGCAAATATTATATTAATGGCTTGCGCCAATCTTTGTTGATGTCTGCAACTGTATTTATTGTTTCTTCTTTCCCAAGCTTGTGTAGAGTTTCGAAGTCTTCTCGAGACAAGACTCATCTTCCTTGCACCGTGACTTCGATGGAATCCTTCGGGGGACATGTCATTTCCTTAGTGTGTTTTGCTAGAGCGTCTGCATGGGCATTATCTCCCTGAGGAATCTGGTAGAAAGTCACCTCATGAATCTGCTCCAAGAGCTTCATTGTGTGTTGATGGTACTCTGCTAATCTTGGTTTCAGAATTCTAAATTGTCCGGCAACCTGCTGGATGACAAGTTGAGAGTCACCTTAGATGGCAATGCTTGTTATATCCATTGAGATTGCCAATTCTAATCCAATGATTGAAGCTTCATATTTTGCTTCATTGTTGGTGTATGGCTCTGTCAGGTGGTATAAGAACCTCAACATACCCTTTCTCTAGCGTGATAAAGATCAAACCAATTCCTGATTTGCCTGGTATAACTGTGCCTGACCCTTTGTCTTTCCTGGCTGACAAAGCACCATCGAAGTACATTTTCCAGTGCTGCGCACTGGAATATTCCATTTGTAGTATTTGCTCATCTCGTAACTCATCATTGAGAGAGGACCCAGCTGGCAGTGGGTGTGCAGCAAGAAAGTCTGCTAGTATTTGTCACATGATAGCACGGAAGGGAAGGGCACAAAAGTTATATCAAATTGCAATAAGATCAATGACTATCTTGCTAAACGTCCGGAGAGCATTGGTTGGGTCATCAGATATTACAATGGATTAACTTTCGAGATTAGGATAATCTTATGAGAAAGCATGTAATGTCTAAGCTTTTGGGCCACAAAAATTAACGTCAGACAATGCTTCTCAATAGGTGGATACCTTATCTCCGTCTGTATTAGACGATGACTCAAGTAGTAGAGTGCATTCTCTTTGCCCTCATCATTGATTTGGGCTAAGAGGGCTCCGAGAGAGTCATCGAAAGCCGCGTATAAAGTATCAACGGTTCCTCTGGGATAGGGGCTACCAAAACAGGAGGTGTCATTAAATATTGTTTAACGTACTCAAAGGCCTGCTGACATTTCTCTTCCCAAATAAATTTGGCGTCCTTTTTAATTAATGCCGGGTTGACACCTACCTGAGAGATTAGAAATAAAGTGTCTCAGATATGCAAACTTCCCCTGGAAGGAACGTAGTTTTTTCAAGGTTTTAGGGGGAGGCATTTTCAAGATAGCTTTAATCTTATCCGGGTCGATCTCGATTTCCCGATGACGGACAACGAATCCCAAAAATTTCTCAGAGGTAACGCTAAATGAGCACTTTAAGGGATTTATTTTAAGGTCATATCGTCGTAATCGTTCAAACATGATCCTCAAATCGTACAAATGGTCTATTTTCCATTTACTTTTGATGACCAAATCATCCACGTAGCATTCTACTTGGTTGTGAATGAGGACGTAAAAAACCTTCATCATTGCACGCTGATATGTTGCTCTGGCGTTCTTTTGGCCGAACGGCATCACTGAGTAGCAGAAAATTTCAATCGATGTTCTGAAAGCTGTAAGTGCTGCACCCTTGGGAGACATCTTGATTTGATTGTATCCCGATGATCCGTCCATGAAGGAGAGAATTTCATGTGTTGAAGCGATATCCACCATCATCTCTGGTATAGGTAGTGGAAACTCATCTTAGACATGCCTTGTTCAAATCTTTGAAGTTGACACAAACGAGAATCTGTCCATTTTTCTTCTTAACAGGTATGATGTTGGCCAACCACGTGGGGCACTGCTCCTCTTTAACAAAGTTAGTATCTATCAACTTCTTCACTTCGGTGATGACTTTTTGTTCTATTTTAAGGCGCATTCTCCTTGGAGCTTGTTTTAGTGGGGTTATATTCTTGTCCACCCAAATTTTATGGACTGCAACCTCTGCTGACAGTCTTGACATTTCATCGTAGCTCCATGCAAAGCAATCTTTGAATTTTATTAATAGTTTGACCAATTATGCAGATTCTTCGTCATCAAGCAGAGAACCTATAAATGTAGGTCAGGGTCGTTCTTCAGTCTCGAGGTTAATCTCTTTCAATTCATCGATAGTAGATTTAATTTCCTCCTCAAATTCTGGTGGATCATATTCTATTGGTTGATCAGTAGAGTCATCATCTACATCGAGGCAATCCTCTTATGACTCACTAGTAAAAACCATGTAAAATTTAAAATCATCAACTGGTCCGACTGTACTAAATCCAAGACCTTCTTTTGAATTAGGAGTTCGACTTTAAGCATTCCATAGTTTTTCAAAAAGTTGAAATTTATCTTTTGGCATTTGTTTTGGTAAGTGTCATTGTTGAATTAACTTTTGAACACAATGCGAGAAGTAACTAAATGGCAATTCCATTAATTCATTAGAATCAACATCCAAATTTACATGATTTTCAAGCTCAGTAGAGGTAGAAGCACGGTAAAATTTGATCAGCTTTGAACCAACACTACTGACTTCAAATTTCCATTCATTTCCTGAATTAAGGAGGAGGATATTACAAAAACTAACAGTAACAATTTTATATTAGTAATTTGTCTACAACAGTCATAATTGAGTTATAAGAATTTTAATTAGCCACAAAAGTCATTATTGTAGAAGGCTAAGTAGGGCTATCAAAGTCATAGATCATGATGGTTGACAGTGACGGGTGCTCGAGAAGGACCTCTGGTGGTCGACAACGAACCTAGGTGGACGGTGGCGATCTTGAGTGACAATTGACAACTGACAGGACTATAAGAGTTAAGCTTTAATAATCAGTTCACTCTTCTCTTCTCCTCCTCCCTTCAAGTAATAATGGGGGTTTATTTATAATTTTTTAGAGGAGCATTTTGATAATTTAGTCAATCTCCCAAAACACTCTATTGGATCATCAAAAAGGTCAAGAGTTTAGAGATTAAGGGAGTAAGGGTCATAGTATTCACATAGTGATTAATCCAATCATACATTGTTTCATATTTATTCCTTTCTGTATCTTCTTGGGATATCTCGTACTGAGGTTTCTTCTGCTTTGTCATCATTATTTCATCTTCAGAACTATTTTATCACCAATATTGATAGTTGGCCTAGTCTGTTCAACAATTAAATTGATCTTTCCTCGTCCACGTCCCCGGCCTCGACCTCGGGTCCATGAACTAGAAGAACCTCCACCAACTCGTTGTAAGGGAGTTGTAGAAGGTTGTTTAAGCGAAGTTATTTGGCTTCCTCTTTGTGATTCTACAGAATCTTCATTTTTATTTTTCAAAATCTTGTGCGAGAAGACAATCTTCTTTGGAGGCACGTAGCAGGCAACATCTTCATGGATACCAACTTCATGCACTGAAAATGGTTGCAGGTCTCCCTTAATGCAATTTTCTTGACCATCTTTGCGGTATTTGATGCACTGGTGTAGAGATGATGGAACCATGCTCATGAATCCATGGTCGACCCAATAGAGCGTTAAAAGAAGACTCGGCGTCGATGATTTGAAATTTAGTGGTTGTTACGAGTTCTCCAGCCTTCATAAGTAATGTAACTGATCGGAGGGCTCTTTCTCCCTTTTGGTTGAATCCTCTTAATATCATCTTATCAGCTGTAAGCTCTTGAGCTTCAATATCCAAATAGGTCAATGTCCGTAGGCTCGTCAAGTTAAGAGATGCTCAAGGATCCACTAAAACTCTAGATAATACAAATCTGCCAATGTTGACGGAGATGTAAAGCGGACGGTTGTGGTCGGTGGTACCGAGCAGCAAGTCTTCATCTATGAAGGTTACCCCTGACTGTTCTCTCAATGAGCAAACTTCATATGAGGATGTGCTCGCCAACTGAGCTAAGCAAATTTCTGGATCTAGCAAAGCTGTAACCAGAGTCAAACTTCATCTGAGGATGTGCTAGCCAACCGAGCTAAGCAAATTTCTGGATCAAGCAAATTTGTAACCAGAGATTCTCTCATCTACTTTGACATGATCAGAGCGTCGTAGATGCTTAGTCGGGCAGACAACTTCCTAAGATGAGCTAGCACGTTGTAGTCTACTTTGTATGATACTCCAATTTTATCTTGATCATGTGGTTCTTCCACTGGTGGAGGTGGGGGTATCTCTTCTCGAATCATTATCTATTTTCCTTTGTCTGTTGGGGTTGTTCTTGGTGGTAACACTTTTCCGCTCCTTAAGTTAACTTCTGTGACTTTTTCTTCTTGAGATATCATTGATGAATTTTTTGGTGTCTTTTCCTCTCCATCTGAAAGATCTAAGTTGATCAAAAGCAGAGTACCATGATGCTCAAGAAATGGCTCCTCATTATCGGTGTTGTTGTAAGCGGTATTATTGTTGTCTTCTTTGGACTTGACAACGAGTTCATCAGACTCGAGTACGATTTGAGGATCATTTTGGGGATCAAGATCGCAGCTAGATTGGTCATAATCAGTTATGTTATCACCAAAAACAGTCAAAACGTAGCCAAAATCACAATCATTATATTCATAAGACCCCGAAGGGACAAAAAGATAATCATACAAAGTCAAGGGTTCGAGGATTTTCTTCCCCAAATCCAAGACAACCAATCTAGTAGAGGCAGACCCTATCCTACCTCCCTTGCTATCAATCTTTGCAGTCACACTTTTTTTCTTCTTGTTCTTTGTACTTGACGATGACTGATCTCCTGGTGAAACCTTCATCTCGGGCTCGGTATGTTGCGGACTCTGAATGGAGGCTATTTTTGATGCAGCCTGTATGTTGTTAAGTATCTTCTTGGATGATCTGCTCCAGACCTCCTTCCATTCTTCTTTGATATTTGTAGAAGCTTGTTTTGATGAATCAAGTATTTAATTAAGGACCCTCTTGAGTTCATCCCAAGTTGTACTTCATCCATCTATTCCGACATACGGATCAATTGGGGAGATTGGCTCGGCCGAAATTAGGTTTTATGGAACCTTTTTTAGGTTCTTTTAAATATTCTTTTGGGATTGTAATGTTCTCTTCCTTGAGGTTCTTCTCAAGCCAGTCCTTAAAGATGAAACACTTGTCTATAGTGTGCCCAAGCAACCGGTCGTATGGACAATAATTTGGTTCATTCTTCTTATCCACCTCTTCGGGTTTCTTTGGATCCGGTAGTTTGAGTTCTGGCTTCTTCATCAGGCTATTGAATATTTTAGGTTTGGCTTCATCCTTGAAAGAATACACAACTTTCTGTTGCTCTAACATGGATGTTCTTTTACCCACTGTTTGAGGTGATCCCTCCTGAGGCGGCCGTTGGTTGGATTGACTGCTCTCTTTTTGAGAGTACTGTGACAAAGACTGACGATGTTCTTATGCATGTATCTTTATTGGCAGCTTTCCTTTATTGATAGTCGCGACTACTCCTGATTTCTTTTCGAATACTCTGGTCACCTTAGCCTTTTCATGTGGCTCCATATGCTTCATTTCTTCTTGAGGACCGCTAGCTTTACTGAGTAGCTTCTCGAAGGATTTGATTGTGAGTACCTTAAGCATGAAAGCTACTAGCCCATGAATGCTCTTGAGTAGAATCTCAATCGCTTGATGTCTGTAGCTGAGGTTCACATTTCATGCTAAGGTTTCTTCTGCCAAAGTTTCTCTTGGCTTTTGCTTCTCCATCATGAGCTCTCCAATAGACACATGATGTTGCGCCCTGGCAAATCTTTTCACAAATAACTATTCTAACTCAGAAAATGTTTTAACTGACCTGTTGGGCAAGTCAACGTACCAGTCAAAAGCAATCTCTGACAAGCTACTGACAAATTGCTGGCAGAGTAGAACTTCATTATTCCTTGTGTTGCCACAACTGGCTCGAAAATGCGCTATGTGCTGTCTGGGATTTCCAGACCCGTCGAATATCTTGAAGTTTGGGGCCACAAAACCCTTGGGGAAAGGAATGGCATCGAACTCCTATGGGTAAGGTCTACCCTTTAAAATTGATGCACCAACCTTGGATTGGGCTAAGGCATCCCGCACTTGTTCAACCATTTGCTTGAATTCCTTTTCTGGCATGGCACCTGATGGAGAATCTTTCTTTGGTTGTTCATCTTTGTCTGCTAAAATAGCCTATCTTCTTTCATCTGTGATGTGTATGATTTCTGGCTGATTAATCTTTGGAGAAGCCAATCTCATTGCTTGTGATTGCCCCTGAATGGTGGCCATGGCGGTCATAACTGCAGTCGTCTCTTCTATTCTTTTCTCCAGTAGGCTGACTAGCTCATCCCTTAGGAGGATAACCACACACAGCTCATCTACGGTGTTCTCTTCGGTGTGAGGTTGAGCCTCGTGTTCAGATGTGGTAGCTCTGGTTTCGATCACATGGACATCCATGAATCCTCTTCTAGGTAATCATTGTAATCAAAATCTTCATTGTCGCTATCGACGGAAACTCCGTGCTCTCGAGCTGACTCAAAAATCTCAATCCTGAGTTTCTCAACATTCTCTTAAATTATTGATTCTTTGATTGTTTTAAGATTTGGAGGACCACGGTGGATATCCTCTACTTGTTTTTCCATCTCGCTGGTCGTTGTCGCGACGATGTCAGATATCTCAGGCACTAGTTTCATTTCCTGTCTTGTAGGCTCAGTGAACTGTATCAGTGCAGCGACCTTGGGTACCCATACCCTCTTCTTTTTTGATGATGATGTCTCAAGAAGGGGCATCTTAGTAGAAACATCAGTATGTCGAGGGAAGGTATGCTCCCCATGGTGTAGACTGGTTACAGTGTCAGGTAATCGCTTTGTCTTTATCTCTAGGATTGCAGGAATGACGAGTAAGATCTTCGGACTCAGTCTCGACTTAACCGGTTGACGGCCTGTGGTCCTGGTGGCAGTATGATTAGTAGTAATCATTGCGATATCAACTATGTTTCCTAAGCAGAACCAAATGGGAATGCAAGTAGACGGTGCTTCAGTTGTCTTACGAGATTGTCTGGCAGAGAAATCTTAAATTTGATTACTAAATATTCTAAGACTTAGGGTCTGTTTGGGCCAGCTGCAGCTTATTGAATAATTTGTTGATAAGCTGATTAAAAATAATCTGCAGATAAGCTAGGTGTGGTGGCTATTACAAATTTTTTATTTTTTTGGAAAAGCCAATTCGCTGCTAAAAAGCTGTCACCGCGTCTAGATAGGTGCAGTGTGAAAACAATGTTTTCAACGTTTTCAAAATGTGTAAGCTGCCAAAATGCAGTTTACCCAAACAAGTCAGGTGTGTTTTCAAAATGTCACCGCACTAAATAAGCTACCCCAAACAGGCCCTTAGAGTTTGAATCTAAGTTATTAAAGATTTTTTCTTAAATTTTGCTATTTTATTTATTAAACAAAAGTGTAGAAGTTATAAAATAATCTCTATCCTAAGTCATATGCATTTATGTAATAAAAGTGCCACTTAAGGACAAGTAACATTTAAGTTTGGGGGATTTTGATACACCAAACTAATATACTATTTTAAGTACCTATTTTATGCTTATTTTTGGTGATATTGCACTTTAAAGAAGGGTATTTTGTGTTTTTGTTGCAAGTATATCATTTTTAGGCATTTAGAGAAAAAGATGCAAAAAGGACGAAATTTGGAGCAAAAAGAGCCAATTTTTTATTTTGGCACGTCATTCAACAGATTTGCGCCAAAATCCAGAGAGCTGGCACATGATGTGCCAAATCAGCGCATGATGCGCCGGGATGACTTTTTTTAAATAAGGTGGTTCGAGATGTATTTTTGTGGAATTTCAAAAGGACACTTGTTCTACACACTTCTTGGAGTAATTTAATGCATCTAGACACTTTGGAAGGTTCTTTTATGAAGGGATATGACTCTTGGATCAAATGATGCATCTTTTGAATTCAAAAGAGTTGACTTTTGGAGAGAATTTTGAATTATTTCTCAAAGGAGGTGACGTGAGGGAGAGAGATAAAGTGGTGTGAGTTAGAGAGAGAGAAGAAGAGATTTTCTTCTAGGGTTGTAAGAGGAGAGGGAAGGTGAGAGATTTCTTCTTCATTACATTTCTAAGATAGAATTGGGAGAGATTGTAAAGAGAGAAAAGCTTGGAGAGAACTATTAGAGATTTGCTTGAGAAGGATTGTGAGATAAGTTGTATTTTTATTTCTTTTGTTTTGTAAACTTATTTTTATATATTGAAATATGTGTTTTGTCATTTTTTTTTCATGAATTCTGTGTAGTCTTCTCTATCCTTCTCCCTAATTTGAAGATATGGTTTTGTGAAGAATAAAACTTCTTTTCTATGGTTTTAAATGATAATAATTTGTGATGAATTGAACTCAGATCTTCATTTACTTTTAGATCTCACCAATTGAAATGTTAAAACTTATTGAGAAACATATGTTCTTAAATGTGATATAATTTCTACAACGTGGGGATAATCACATTTGATTTAATCAGAGAGTATGTCATCCATGGCATTTGGTGCCAATAAATAGAAAAATATACTTCTGTTGGATGCAGAATTAGAGATTTTAAGGTGACAGATTAAAATCCTCAGTTTGGTTTAGTTGATTGAAAACTAATGTGAGATTGTTAGCCCTCAAAGGAGGGTGTAGTGGGAGCTCTGGAGTGACAGCCAATATCCTTCCAGCCTAACCACAGAATTAGGGACAAAATTTTGGATTAATCAAAATTCTTTATAGTACTCGGAAGAGGGTAAAGAATAGGGCTGCTCCTATTTGACACAAAATAATTTTTAGATACATTTTCAAATGATTTTAATTTCTCCACAATCCATATATTCATTGTAACGGAGAAGAATGATTTCTTAAATTTGAACTTTCCGTCATAGCAAAAAAATCTTTATTTAATTTTCACAAATTTTACTTTTGAAAGTTTAGCATTTAGTTTAGTTTAATTTTTGTAGTCTGACGTCAGCATTTTAATTAGCATTTACCTGAGTAGTTAATTTTCAAATCTCACACTTTACTTTTATTTTTGTATTTTTTATAAAATAATCTTCATAATTTACTTTAGGGATTTTCCAACTTGCCTATGGGATCGATATCTAGGACTCCATTAGAGCCCTTTATTACTTAAGCAATATGTATACTTGTATTTATATTAAAAGAGATTTGGCAATTTTAAAAAGAGTTTTAAAAGATAAATTATTTTCATAAAAAAAATTTTACTAAGACTATATTGCATATATATTATATATCTGCTTGCATTAAGTTTTTAGTGTCATTAAGTGGTGTCATCTTCATAAATATTTACATATACAAATCTCTGCATCAATAACTACATCATATTGCATGTCCCGAAGGGAAGTCCTTGTGCTCCTCCAACCCGACTAGCCCAGAATATCTTTTTATATAAGGGGATATCTAGTGTGCCTAGGGTGTTAGAAGGCTCCCCGACCTAGACCGGGTGCAAGTCCTTTTGTTTGGAGTGTCTGCAGTGATGTAGCTGGACCTCTTCTTTCTCCTACTTTCTTGAGGCAACCTTATTATTTTGACATGTATAAGTCCCACTTTTTGGAGCTCCAACTAATAGTCATATGATAGAGACTCATTCCTTTGACCTTAGGGCTATCGAGTTTCCCTGTGGACGACGCAATTCACAGATTACTGACCAAGGATCTCAAGACGTGTTGGGTTAACTACCTTCACAACCTGGTAGACTTAGGGTCCTAATGGCTTAGGGTGATAGGTTTGTGGTACCCCAACTTGGCTACCTCTAACCCTTAGAACTACTCCTCTTCCTTTTGACTACCCCTATTTAGGCCTTTCACTCCTTCGACGTCATTGATATCATTTTGACAGCCTGATGCCAATGTGCTACCACACATTTGAGATACGATGATTTGTCATCTGCCCTTACAGTTCTAATGTGCTTTAATGCATAGAGATATCCCCATTGAAATGATTATGGTTATTTTATAGGCCTCCTGTGCCGAGGAGCCGCTATCCATTTGGGATGTGAGAGATTCATCTCTATCTAATAGCTTAGTGTGAGCTTCGAAGCCCCGAGACCACCCCACACCAAATAACCTATTTTTGATAACCTATATCCCATGTTTATGATAATAAAGCAAAATACTTTTATTGAGAGTATTCTTGGGTATCTCTCCAGATGTAATTAAACAGTAGGGATACATCCCTCTAGGAGACTTTTTTACCCAATAACAAAAATATTCTTCTTAGTTCTTTGGTTACGGGCGGCTTATATAGAGATTTTCTTTGTGGATGTTGTGCCTCGAAATATTTTGATCGGATCTTGTTTTGGACGTATACTATCGGCCCATCACATGAGGACTACCCATATGTAAGCCTTCTATCTCTTTTTTTATATTTTTTTGCCTATTTGTCATTGTATATCCCCTTACTATTCCTCTCTTATTCAAATCATTTATATGACTTGAGAGGAAGATTTATACGAATAGGGGAATTATATGACAACACATAAATAGACAAGATGGTGACTCCGAGATGATAAAAAGAATTGAGAAAAAAAATTAACATTAAGATGAATTTTGGAATTATCATTTAGGGTTAATTAGAAATCAAAATTCTTAAAAGAAAGGTGCTTCACTGGATATAATAATTCTTAGCGGAAGTTAAAAAAATAAAAAATAATTAAAAATAAAGAATTCTAAAAGGTCCACTTTGACAGGAAAATCAAAATAAATGGCCAACCGCCCTAAGAAGAAGCTTGGGGTGAGCATAAGAAAAAAAAAATTGTCTTAGTTATGTCTTGGGTAGTAAGACTTAAAAAACTTCTTAATGAAATTCATAAGATATTAAATTGAAAAGAGAGTTTAAGAGATGTTAGGTTGGCTATTTAAGTCTTACTTGATTTAAAAATATCTTTGAGAAATGGAAAATTATTATAATTACACTAGATTGGACATTTTGAGATTTGCTTAGATTTAGAAAGAAGAGAATTAAAGAAAATACTATATTATTAGATATTAATGAAAATCCTACATTGAAATGAGATTTGCATACCTTTATTACACTTATATAATCTATTTAAGGAATTAAGAAGCCATAGAAGAACTTCAAACATCTTCTAAATCCTGGTTGAGATTTGAGATTACTTGCGGGCAAGCAATAAGTTAGTTTGGGGGAGTTGATACGAGATAAATTTATGTGATTTATTTACATTAAATACCATGTTAATTCTCTTATTTATTATGATATTATACTTAAGAAAGGTGTTTTTGCTTTAATGTATAGGATCAAAGTTTATGTCACTTGAAGAAGGAAAAGAGGTAGTGGGGANGGATCAAAGTTTATGTCACTTGAAGAAGGAAAAGAGGTAGTGGGGAGCAAATATGATGAAAATAAGGATTTCACACAAGCGGCCCAACATTTATGCTCACGAGGGTACACTTGAACGCAAATGCGAGTACACACATTCCTCTACATGCATGCATGCACCCACAACCAAACTACGCACAACTACTTTCAACATTGTTGCTAAAATCCCACACTCCCTCGCATACACATGCACATAATCGCTACTACACCCATGTGTGTGCATTTGTGTGCTTGCGGTAGGGCATGGGCACACCTACGCTTCCCCATCGTTTCTGCGGGCGCACACACTCCCACAATACGCCCAAATGCCCAAATTTCACAATTTTATGGATTTTGAGAGTTTAGATGCCTATATTTAGACCTCTAGTGTAATACCTCAGTACAAAAACTTATGTTTATTATTATGGTGGTACTTTTGGTCTTGAGGTTGAGCCACTATGATTTTGGGATGTTTTTGGAGCCATAAGAGTTTCTTCTTTGGGTTCGCTCAGAAGAGTTTGGTTTATTCTTATTTCTTCTCTTGTTTTCATGTTTCTTTTAAGGATTTATGATGTTGTAAGGGGAATTGAGTGCATATGTATGAGAGGACATTTGTGTGAGTTTGTATTTACTAGAGGGGAGCATAGAGTACTGCTGAGATGGATTGAGTATAAGTGAGTGTTCTGGATCTATTGCACTGCAATATTTATTATTATGGCTGTAATAAAACTTTTATTTTTTCTTTTATCATGCATTATGATTTACTTTGTTTCATGCTCCTGTGATGTAAGATATGATTTTCTTTTGATTTCCATTATATGGATTTTTGGTTTCTCT
>JXCR01142044.1:0-10765 GCA_002079205.1 Phalaenopsis hybrid cultivar
TATGTTTGAGCCTACCCGGGAAGAGGTATAATGAGAACTGCAGACTTCAATGAAAGTTTGCGTAACACTGAGGATGACACCCAGAGGGGATTACTCGCGATCGTGATCTAGAGAGTTGAAGAGGAGAACGAGAGAATCTGAAGATGAAACGAGAAGTACAATGCAAGTTCCTACCAGCTTAATACAGACAAAATGTTCAGATCCTGCCAGAAGTGGAGAGAACACATTGTCGAGTAACCAACCCATCATACTGGCAGAGTTCAACCTTAGGATCTTACAACTCGATCAGACCTAGGAGAACATCCATGTTGACCCCGTCAGAGGAAGAGCTGATTGAGAGTGGAGAACAGGGGGAATCAAGCCGCATTCATATATTTGTCCCAACCAAGAAGTGCTTCAAGTGCTATGGGTTTGGGCACAGTGAGTTGGATTACACAACCAAGAGAGTGTTTGCTGTCATTGATCAGGGAGCAATTGAAGAAATAAACAATATTCCAAAAGAAGATGAAGACTTCAGAGAAGATTCTCAATTTTTAATCAACTGGGAAGAGATGCTATCGATTATAGTTGATCCCAAGGTAGAAATTCTAGCTAAGGTAATAATAGCTGTTCTAGAAGACAGTGACTCTAATGTTATTGTCATTCTAACAGATTACGAGATTGTGGTGCCTCGAGTTAGCATTTTGCAGTCGTTGAGAGGAACATCAACAAGATTGACCTAATGAGTTTGAGGAGCCGATATCAGACACATGACAATCTCAGATAAGAGAAATTCAGACCATACATATCTATATAACTCATTACTGTGTTGCCCCTACTGAGGGAGGTCCAACACGACATAAAAGGGGCTTTTTTGTGCCACACTAGGAAGATTACATGGAGTTATTTAGATTTTAGATTCAGTTCAGCATAACACCTATCATCAGATCTCCAATCATGAGCAATCAACTCGTCCTTGAAAATTTGTCTTAGGAGCTTGATGGGGAAGGAAATTTTTCAGTGGGATTCAAGTCCTATCGCTGAAAAAGAAGATTTCTCTCCTGAGTGGTTGCTATTGAGAGTGGCATAGCCTTCTACAGATTTCTTCTCAGAGTTGATTTCACCTCAGACTTGTTTATCAACTAGATTTCGCTAAGTACGAGAAGTGAAAGAAGCATGTTTTAGACTTAGGGGCTCAAGAGTGACATTTTGGAAATCTACATCTATATGTAGATCCAACTTAGGATGTGCCAAAAAAGGATGCATACTTTTTTCTATTAAGACGTGCTATGGAATGATAATGCCTACAAGATTGACATACCATGAGACTATTTCGATTCCTTACCTATTCTATCTACTATTACTCATTATATTTTGGTGTTGTTTGCTTTGGTTAGGGACAATTTATTTTTTCCAGATTTTAGATTTCTATCCAAGCCAATCATCAAGACTATTTTTCCTTCTAGGGCTGTATCCGAAGGCAAGGAGATGCTGCGGTTGTAACTTGCCCGAGGAAGTGTTTTTCTCCAAAGGTTTGAGTGGTGTTCCGACTGTAACTCGATCTCGCGGGAATACCAATCTTTTCCAAATCCGCTCCACAGTCCACCTTCTCCAGTTTTCCCTGCCACAAGCCCTATTCCCCGCTCCTTACTGCTGCTGCCGCTCCTAAAACACCCTCAACCTTTCCTTCCTCCCCGCCTGCTGCCGTCAGCCCTCTAGCCTCCCACCTACCCGCCGCTTCCCCCTTTCCTGCTGTCTTGCTGCTACCGTCCCTCCTCCCTGCCTTTCAATGCTGCAGCAATGCCATTCCAAGCCTCCCCCCTAAGCAAACCCCTTTACCTGCTTTCCGGTTTCCATCCACCACCTTCGCCATCACCCTAGTGTGTCTTTTATGTTTGTATCGTTATTTTTCTGATGTCAAGTGTCTTTCTTTGCAATCCGTTTGAATTTTAGCAATAATGTTCACATTTCTATTATGTTTTGGGTTAACTCAGGTTTCAGTTTGTCATGCGAACTAATCTTGTTGGTGAGTTTGGAAGCTGTTTTAAAGTATTCCACTTACATAACGATAAAAGATCTTTAGGGGGGCCAAAAATTAAATAGAAATGATATTGGTTTGTAACTACTAATGAGGGGGTCTATGAAGGTTTCAAACCTTTTCTGTTGTATTATTTCATTGGTTTATTTCTCAGATTTTAAGTTCTTAATTTGCATTTTATCTCATATTTGAAGCCCTTAGAAATATAAAAGCCACCGGTTTAAAAGGATATTTGGACTATTGTTTGTTTTAATTATTGTACTCCTGCACTATTTCTTACTTTGTGCCATCAGATTAAGCCCAAGGTCGGAACTTTATGCTTTGGAGTAGCTGCTAGCCAGGGAGCGCTGCTTCTTGCTGGAGGTGAAAAGGGAATGCGTTATGCCATGCCAAATGCTAGAATTATGATACATCAACCACAAACTGGATGTGGGGTGTGTAAGAATTTAAATTATATGTTACGTTTTGAGTCAGCGTGATTAATAAATTGTTACTGCAATTGAATATAATTGGCATTGCTGAGTTGGAGATGGTAATTCATGTGCCCATGAGTCATTATGCTTTACTCTTTTATAGGGCCATGTGGAGGATGTGAGAAGGCAAGTTAAGGAAGCAGTTCAATCTCGTCATGTAAGCTTTTTAAACTTGAAAATTACACTATCTTTTGTATTAATCTGAAAGCAAGTTATAATTGTCAAGTTTTTTTCTTTTTTTGAGGTGGCATTGTCGGACTAAATCGCTATATTTTAATTTCTTTGCTATGAAAGGGGGGAATGCATATATGAACACATATATCTAAATGTACATGTATTTTTTTAAAGCATATATAGTTGTAATCAAGTGACAAGTTAGCTAAACATGATTGAGTAATGCCTTTTTTATGTTTTGCTCCTTAAATAAGTGAGCTTTGTAAGAAATAGTCAATTTGAACTAATTATTGAGCCAAACATAACTGAATATGAACAATGATCATTTTTGATAGCCTTCCTCTATGGTGATCTCACTAAATCCATTTTTATGGTGGAAAAACTAGGGTATATTATTCTGGTGAGACTAGAATATGGAGGTTCATATATGAGCCAAGTAAAACTCTCAAGTTCGATCTGATGAATTATGCAAAGTTCTTAACTGAATTGGATTTTTCAGCTTCATAACAGGCCACTTATCTTCATCAAACACTTCATTTGTTCTCTTTTCTTGGAAGTTTATACCAATGATCTAATCACAAGGAGCAATTAAAGAAGGATTACAAAAGTAAACTTTTATCACCTAAATTGTTTCTGAAGATTTGAGTCCTTTCGAATGCTTACTTGGAATATAATTTGTCAATACCAAAGAAGTTTCCTAGCATCCAAAAAAAAAATGCCACCGTGGTTCTTTAGAAAACTGGTCTTTCAAGTTGTGAACTAGTTGACACTCTCATTGATACTTGAAATATAGCTAAGAAGTAGTTTTTCAAGGATGCCTCATTCTTGCTGGTTGGTTGGTAGGTTGATTTGTATTACTACACCAAATCAAGATTTCTCTTTTGATGTAAGACTTGCGAGTAAACACATGAAAACTTCCAAGAAAAAGAAAAGAGAGACTGACTATTTGTGTATCCACAAATAAATCTAGAAGTCGCCAACACTTTAATGTTAAAAGTTTTTTTTTTTGTTGCCATGTTGGATTAAATGATGATAGAAAATTCATATTTGGGTATTACATATTTGTGTGACTTAACTTTGTCACATGAAAGAGTGAGAAATAAGTAATGTTGGCTAAATCAAGCATTGATGTAGAGTACACTGCCATTCATATTTTTTTAATTTATTTATTTTTCAGATACAATATCTATGGTCTAAAATCATAATAATCGTGTTGCCATCTTTAATATCAATTAATGTCATATTCCATGCTCCAACAAAAACATTGTGTTTGATTATCACTTCATTTGCGACGTGTTGTTGTCAACACATTGTCACTATTCATGTTTTAATCTTTAGAACAACAGCCATATACATTTACAAAGGCTTTGGGTCAACTTGAATTTTCTAAACTATGTAACAAGCTCTGATATTTATAAACTTCGGGCTATAGGAGTGTTATTGTCAGCACATTATTTTAGCTAATTTATTGGACCATGTTTATTTTGCTATACTTTGAACATAATATTTAATTCCCCTATTACAAATTCCTTTGTACTGAAGGAAGCTGATGCAATTCGAACCAATTTTCATTTTTGGTTGCTAATTGTGGTGGTAGTAGTAGCGGAGCTCTTCTTCGACTGAATGTAAAGTTAATAGGATAATGAGAAGTCCACAGCGAGAAACCATGTGCTGGGTGCTGTAGAATTGGGGAATCTTTGTGATGGACAGTCTTTAATAACAAAGTTGGATATTCTTTAATAACAAAGTTAAATTGGTAAATTGCAGTGAAGCCCCTAAGGCAAGGGTATAGTTCATATTTTATAAACCTTCCAAAAAACTTGTTACAAATTCATTTTTTTACTCATTCTTCTAATTTTTATGAGTTCAGTTGGAAGAGGANTTTCCAAAAAACTTGTTACAAATTCATTTTTTTACTCATTCTTCTAATTTTTATGAGTTCAGTTGGAAGAGGAGCGGGATTTGAGCTTCTTGGCTCTAGATTTTCATTTAAATCCTTGTCACCAGTTGTGTAGTTTCCAGCAATATGCTTATAAATATCTGGGGTAAAAGTGAAATTACCTAAATCTCTTAAACCTTCCCTTTGTAACTTAGCATCACTACATGTCAAGTTAGCATGACCGGGTAAATTACCGTCCTTCTATCTATATGATTTCATCAAAGAAATTGTGAGGCGGTATTAATCAGGACTTCAGGTAACACGCCAAAATAAATAGCAAGCAAAAGTTGGGAGACAAAACTAAATACAACTTTAAAATTTGCTAACAAAGATAAGCAATACTTTAATTCATAATGCCAAATTCAAATGATTGGGCAATTGGAAAACTGCCTAGTACAACATAAGAAGCTTTCAGGTGAACCAAATTTCTTTCATGTGCATCAGCAAAAATTTCTTGTCTTGAATTCTACTAGGATGGGGCTGTTATTTTTCTACAACAGAATAGCAGATTTGTAGACATTTAAAACAGTTGTTCATGTTTACAGAAAATAGATAAAATGTATGCAGCTTTTACTGGCCAAACTTTAGAGATGGTGCAACAGTATACCGAGCGGGATCGCTTCTTTTCGGCCTCTGAGGTATTTTCATTTGCTGAGAAAAATTGGATGAGGATAGCTTTGATCGGAATTTACTTAATTTTTTTTTTTTATTCCAAGTATATTTCATTCTTTTCAAAATAAATCTAAATATTTTTAAGCATTTCGATCAAATTATTGACATAGCTATTCATACTTTCTCAGGCATTGGAATTCGGACTCATTGATGGGGTCTTGGAAACAGAATACTGATGGCAGCTCATCTTGCGAGGAAGATTAAAATAGCGTGAAGTTGATGAATCCCTCCTTGGTTACTTCTGCCTCATATCAAATTAATTTGCAATTGAGGTGCAAGATTAAAGCAGAAGATTATTATTGTTATATAAGTGGAAAATGATTTGATTAGAGGAACACTGAAGCATGAAATTTGGTTTTTTTGTTGTATCCTATTTGTTTGGATTCTCAAGTGTGCTTTTCGTACTCCTGTTTGTTTTTTCCATCCTTTTTCATTCTAAAGCGCTGAGTTTAAATATTATAATGATAATATTTAAAGTTCCATTATGTTGGCACGGCTTATCAATTTAAATGGCAATAAGGCTTAAAAAAAAACATACATGTTTTGTAAGGCCAAAATTGTGAAGTTTTTTGAGAGTTCTATTTTTATTAATAGAAAATACAATTCTTTGTTTTGAAAACTAAAATTAGAATCACGTATCAAATAATATAGAAAGATTTAAATACATACCACTCAATTCTTTTGTATTAACATATCTTGCATCTTTAANTTCTATTTTTATTATTAGAAAACACAATCCTTTGTTTTGAAAACTAAAATTAGAATCACTTATCAAATAATATAGAAAGATTTAAATACATACCACTCAATTCTTTTGTATTAACATATCTTGCATCTTTAACATAATTTTTACATGAATGTCACCCATGAAAATGTACTTCACATTTTAAAAGTTAGAATGATGGTATTCTTACTGTGATATGAAAGATTTGATTGAATAAATATAAAAAGTAAAATTTAGGTGTTAGATCTGTAAATACGTAGGAATTGGGTAGTATATATAGAAATATTATAATCTTATACCAAGAGATGGCTNATGTGATATGAAAGATTTGATTGAATAAATATAAAAAGTAAAATTTAGGCGTTAGATCTGTAAATACGTAGGAATTGGGTAGTATATATAGAAATATTATAATCTTATACCAAGAGATGGCTTTACCCTCCGATGTGATGAAGTTATCCTCTTGATGATGAAAGGTGGAAAAAGATGCTTGAGAAGGAATTTATTTTTGAGGCTTCAATTAAGATGGAGTTATTTGGTTTGTTAAAAAAATAATTCAACATAAAATATGTACGAGAAATGCATTGTATTTGTAATAATTATGAGTTGTTTAATATATTATAAATTAAATGTGATATTTTTTATCTCGTTGTTTGGTTTGAAGAGGAATGAAGAAATGTATTTTAAAATATATGGGGTTTTATATTATTGGTGCTCANGAACATAAAATATGTAAGAGAAATGCATTGTATTTGTAATAATTTTGAGTTGTTTAATATATTATAAATTAAATGTGATATTTTTTATTTCGTTGTTTGGTTTGAAGAGGAATGAAGAAATGTATTTTAAAATATATGGGGTTTTATATTATTGGTGCTCAGGGCTGTGCGAGCGGACTCTGGTGGGCGGTAGCAGCAATAGAAGTGGTGGTTGAAAGCAACACGATATAGAAGTAATGTATTGTATTACGTATGTTCATAAATATCAATCCACTTATAATCAACTTGATCTTAAATTCATCAAATAAATATAATTTCCCAATCATAAAAAAATTGTGGTCTCATTTAATACAACTTTTTTATTATTTTTATTGTTTTACTCGTACGATCCATTAGAGAGAAAAAAAAGTACTTTGTGGAGAGGAGCAATGGGCTCATATGTTCATTTTACCAAATTACCGAAATGCTTAAGGTATTCCGTTCAAATAATTGATTNATCAATCTACTTATAATCAACTTGATCTTAAATTCATCAGATAAATATTATTTCCCAATCATAAAAAATTTGTGGTCTCATTTAATACAACTTTTTTATTATTATTATTGTTTTACTCATACGATCCATTAGAGAGAAAAAAATGTACTTTGTGGAGAGGAGCAATGGGTGCATATGTTCATTTTACCAAATTACCGAAATGCTTAAGGTATTCCGTTCAAATAACTGATTCCCATCAAAATTCCTTTTAAACTAATGAGGTTACAAGTTAAGGGGAGATCTTACTTTAAAAAATATATTTTAGTTTGCTCTAAGAAAGCTAATTAATGCCACCTAAAAAAGCCTGCCATGGAACTTGAGGATGAAGGAGCTGTTGATAATTTCGATGCACTTATTGCTTTCATGAAGTTTATTTACAAAACCTCTTATTTATGATTACATAAGTTTTGATGATCTTCTGAGCTCAAATTTGTTATTGCCAATGTTGACAATATTATCCCAATTAGCATTTATGAATTCTCAAAAACCGAAGTGGATAGTGGCTGTCTTCAAGGAAATAATAGCCATCTATAAGAATAGGTTTTTAAAAATTGTGGAACATCTTAAGGATAAGAATGCGATTAGAAGTAAGTAGTTCTTCTTAGACAAATTTAAAGCATATGAAAATATTAGGAGTTAATGCTTGGATTACTAAAGTTGAACGCTATTTGAGATAACATTCATTGTAGTTATTTTCAATTTTGAACTCCATCAACTTGATGTAAAACATCTTGCCTTAGATGTTGATTCAGAATATATTTACATAAAAATTTCACCAAGATTTCAATAAAAAGGTGGGCACACATTTTATAGGTTGAAAAAATTTTATTATGGGCTAAAACAGCCCCCTTGTGCTTGATTTAGAACAGTTAGCTCACTCTAAAGTTATTAGGATAAAATAACAAAAAGCTAACTATAATGTGTATGTTAAATCCAAAAAAAATTGAAAGAATCCCTAATTATTTATGTTGATAATGATGGAATAGGTGAAAATCAATATACTAAAAGAGGGTTTGTAAGATGATCTTAAAGTGAAGTAGTTAGGAGAAAAAAATTATGCTTTGAGGATGAAAATAGCTTATAGTTAAAAAATGATATGCTTATATGTCAAAATAAATTTATACTTGACCTGTTCAAGGAGTGCTAAACTTGGATGAAAGCTTATGGGAGCACCAATAAAAAAAAATATAATTGGATAGGTATTGAAGAGGATTATCTAAGAACTAGGGTTGATATCAATGATTAGTTAGGAAATTTATCTTTCACTAATTAAACTAAATATTATCTATGTATTATGTAACGTGAGTTAGTTCATTCACTCCCTACTCAAAAGTACAAGAATGTTAGAAATCATTTATTAAGATATCTTAGATAGATTCTTACAACAAGACTCTCAATGTTTCAAAAATAATGAGAGAAGTATATGAACATTTATTGAAGTAGGCTAGGCATGTAGTAAAGATAAAAAGTCTACCTATAAATTGTGAACGAAGTTGTGGGCAAACTAGTCATATGTTGAAGTAAGAAANGCTTTCACTAATTAAACTAAATATTAACTATGTATTATGTAACGTGAGTTAGTTCATACACTCCCTACTCAAAAGTACAAGAATGTTAGAAATCATTTATTAAGATATCTTAGATAGATTTTTACAACAAGACTCAATGTTTCAAAAATAATGAGAGAAGTATATCAACATTTATTGAAGCAGGCTAGGCATGTAGTAAAGATAAAAAGTCTACCTATAAATTGTGACCGAAGTTGTGGGCAAACTAGTCATATGTTGAAGTCAGAAAATGAACTATTATAGTTAGTAGTAGCACTATAGCTGAATTACAACTATTGCATAAGGGGTTTATGAAATAATTTAAATAGAAGAGGGAAGAAGTGTTATGAATGCAAAATTCATTTCTATCTACTCTCTATAGTGATAATAAATTTGTTACTAGTATTGTGAAGATNCTGAATTACAACTATTACATAAGGGGTTTATGAAATAATTTAAATAGAAGAGGGAAGAAGAGTTATGAATGCAAAATTCATTTCTATCTACTCTCTATAGTGATAATAAATTTGTTACTAGTATATTGAAGATTGATATTCAACACAAGCAAATGAAACATGTTAGAAATAAATGAAGATTCATCAAAATATAAGTTAATAAGGAAATTAATCTATGCTATACTTCATTTCATTCTCAATAATTTAGCATTCATGACACAAGTCTAAACAAACTCATATTTGAATATTTGTTGCCAATTTTTTATGGCAGTTAAAACTATCACAAATACTTATTTTTATCATGATGTAAGGCAACTTTTTTATGACATAACTATGATTTTCTATTTCAAATGAATTCACATATCGTTAGTAGAAAAATAAATACATATGACTATTCTAACACACATACACACACAAACACACACACACACACACACACACACACACTCTCTCTCTCTCTCTCTCTCTCTCTCTATATGTTGACCCTTCCCCCACACATAAATTTTAGCTACTCTTTTAAACCAAAACAACCATTTTTTTTTTGCTATAAAGCTATTTCACAATGATTCCATAATCATTAAGATAAATTTTGTGTGGCATAAGATNGTAGACCCTTCCCCCACACATAAATTTTAGCTACTCTTTTAAACCAGAACAACCATTTTTTTTTTTTGCTATAAAGCTATTTCACAATGATTCCATAATCATTAAGATAAATTTTGTGTGGCATAAGATATTGTAGTGGTATAAACTATCAAAAAATTGAAGCTTTTGCAATGGTTTAAACTATCCTAAAGAAGTAATTTTTTTAAATCATAATGTTAGCTAATCACACACGCACACACACACACACACATGATGCGGGTGAATTTTGTGTGTTAATTTTGCAAATATTTTTAGGATAGTATACATATCGTTCAAGTAATAAAGGGTTCTAATGGAGTCATAGATATCGATCCCACAGAGAAGTTAAAAATTCTTATAAGTAAATTCTTAAGATTATAATGTAAACTATAAAAGTGGTACAAAATTCAAATATAAAGTAAATAATTGAATTCTAAAAAAAATACAGTTAAAAGACTAAGTTAATTAAACTAATTGCTAAACTTTCAAAAGTAAAATTTACGAAAANGTATCGTTCAAGTAATAAAGGGCTCTAATGGAGTCCTAGATATAGATCCCACAGAGAAGTTAGAAATTCTTATAAGTAAATTCTTAAAATTATAATGTAAACTATAAAAGTGGTGAAAAATTCAAATATAAACTAAATAACTGAATGCTAAAAAAAATACAGTTAAAAGACTAAGTTAATTAAACTAATTGCTAAACTTTTAAAAGTAAAATTTACGAAAACTAAATAAAGTTTTTGTGGTGAAGAGTTCAAATTTAAGAAAACATCATTCCGCTTTACAATGAGTATATGATTTGTGAAGAAATTAAAATCATTTGAATATATACATACATACATACATAAATACATATATATATATATATATATATATATATATAT
>JXCR01142044.1:11886-47263 GCA_002079205.1 Phalaenopsis hybrid cultivar
CTGTCGGTCGTCGGAATCAAAATCCCGTCACCCGCTTCGAAAGGACGTTGAAGTATGAAATCAAACTGACCCCATAATTTTCATAGTTTAAAATGAAAGAGCTCTGTACCTCAAATCCTGTGTCTATCCCAAAGGATAAACACAAGACTTGAAGATGAGGCTCGATCAAAATAAACTAAGGAAAGTATGACGTCCGTTTGGTCTGCGAAACCTTTGTATTTGCCGACAAGTTCCCCTATTTAATATAAAGGATTAAATAGTGTTTATATTAAGCTGGGTTTGGGCATGCTTGCTATAAGGGCAAGCCCTTATAGTTAATTACATCTTAAATGATCGAAGTCACTTAAAAAAATCTCGATAAAAATCAAAAAATATTATCTTCGAGGAATTTCAAAGGATAGGACTCTTCAACAAAATCAGACATAGAGGTGTGCAAGGGGATTGGTTCAAATTTGAAACATTTTTTTATGGTAGAATCCAAAGGAAGAAGAAGTAGGGGTTGTCATGGATTCAAAGGAGAACCTCGGTGACTTCCCAAGCTATCCTAATGTTTGGCTCAATTTTGAGGAGAAATATTTAGATGTGAAGATTTAGGTCGTGACAAATGACAACCTCAGAGTTCTAAGACGAGTTAGGGCTTTATATTGTATAGCAGGGCTATGCAAAGACCTAAAGATAAGGTGAGGATTTACGTTGCATAAGAAAACAACCTCAAAGACCTATGGCTTTTTTGTTTAAGTCTAAGGAAGGAAGATTGGTTTAGCCGGTGAAGATAGGTTTTGCTGTTAAAGATGGCCGTGCTACCCACCATGCTAGCTCCATGCTCCTGCTAAGACGAGTTTGAGTTATCTAGTGTCTCAAGTTATAATATTAAATCAGGTGGCCCTATGGTTGAAGTTCTTTATATTTTATGAGGGCATTGTTATAATATCAAATCAGGTGGCCTTATGGTTGAAGTTCTTTAAATTTTATAGAGGGCATATTAAAGTTATGTCAAATCAGGTGGCCTTATGGTTGAAGTTCTTTAAATTTTATGGGGGCATGTTAAAGTTGATTAGGGTGAACACCGGTTAGGATCCTACGGTTCCCTCGTTCCGACACCGCTACTTTCTATTGGATTCACTTAGTGTCGAGTTAGGATCCTACGGTTCTCTCATTCCGGCACCACTTTTTTCTATTGGATTCACTTAGTCCAAAATTAGGATCCTACGGTTCCCTCTTTCCGGCATCACTATTTTCTATTGGATTCACTTAGTCCAAATGATGGGTCCTACGGTTCCCTCGTTCCGGCATCACTATTTTCTATTGGATTCACTTAGTCCAAATGGTATACGATTCCCTCGTTCCGGCATCACTATTTTTTATTGGATTCACTTAGTCCAAATGAACTTACTAAACCCAACTTAANATTCGAAAGTGTCTAGATGCATTGAATCACTCTATGGGATTCTTAGAACAAGTTTTCCCTTCAAAATTCATGTAAATCACATCCTGAACTGCCTTAATCCTCAAAAGTCATCTCTGGTGCTTCAGACGCTGATTCTGGCGCTTCAGGTGCCAACTTGCTTAAGACCGCGTTGTTTTGGGTTTTGGCGCTTCAGGCACCAAATCTGGAGCTTAAGGTACCAGCTCTTTGTAAAATGATGCTGCAGGCGCCAGCTCTTTGTAAAATGATGCTTCATGTGGTAGAATCCCGAAATTCACTCTTTTAACTCCAAATTTCATCTTTTTTGCTACTTTTGCTCTAAATGCCTAAAATTGATATACCTACAACAAAAACATGAAAAATATCATTCTTTAAAATGCAATATCACAAAAAATAAGCATAAAATGTATACTTAAAACAACTTATTATTTTGGTGTATCAAAATCCTACAAACTTAAATGTTACTTATCATTAAGTGACACTTTTACTACATAAAAGCATATGACTTAGGATAGAGATTAAACTATAGCTTATATACTTTAGTTTAAAAAATAAAATAGTAAAATTTTAAAAAAAACTTTAATATATTAGATTAAAAATGTAAGTCTAAGAGCACTTAGTGATTAAATTTAAGATTTTTGAATCTCTATTCTTTTCAAGAAGAATTGTAATTTATCATATCAAGGATACTTAGAATATTCATATGAAAAAGAACTTCAAGAAAAATTTACTATTAATGCTACTAATATTTCAATATATGTTTAGAAAATGTAATAAAACATTTTCCTTAAGATTATTCAAGTGAAGCCAATTTTTGATTAGACATCTTCTCAAGCTTCTCCTCACTCTTTTTTCTTTTCTTTTTTTTTCTTTTTTTTATTCAAGATCTTTTCAATCCTTTCTTTTCTTTCTTTTTCAAGTGAGGATTACTATATCTGGATAGCCATTAATAATTTTGAGCTTCACATTCCTCTTCTTAAATTCAAAACATTTTACCTTTCTTCACTTTATAAATTCATATTAGTTTATGATTTTTCATAAAGTTTCATTATTTTCTTCTTACATGAAACTCTAAAATTCTTAATAATTCAAAAATACAATTTCCTTTACTTAAAATAGAAAAACATAGTTTTATCTTATCATACCAAACATCTTTAACTTAAGAATTGACATTCATTATTAATAACGTTTACCTAAATTTACCATAATATTCATAAACATAAGTATAGTCATTTATAGTCAAATCTTAATATTCCAGGCCATGTTAACCTAATTTTAAAAATATAGTTAATTAAGGACAAATAAAATTTAGTTTACTTCTTTTTAACCAAAACTTAAATTTTTAAGTAATTTAAAACCGTGTTAGTACAAAATTTAGTTGATGAAAGAAAACAGTAAATGCATAGAAATAAAAACTAACATGTAGAGGATTTCTAAGTATGAAACTGGGCCCTGACATACTGCGGGTACTAAATTTAAAAATACATACAGGCTTTAAAGAATTAAATGAAACATAATATATTTTAAAGGATTTGCTGAAAATTAAAAATAGAAACAAAAATTGAAAATACTAAAAATGCAGAAAAGATAAAAATCTACAATTATTATTACAAATTAGGTCCACAACACATCATTAAATCAAAATTCTTACTACAATAATTTTAAAATGACAACAAATAACAACCAAGAAAAATTACAACAAACATCAAACAAACTAACTCCTAATATATCAATCTTCATTGCCTTCCTCGTCATCATCATCATAATCTTCTTCTTCTTCATCATCATCATGATCTGGAGCATAAGGAGTGAAGCTAGGGCAAGTTGAAAATTCCACATTATACTCATCCCTAAGATATCTAACCATAGCCTCCTCATAAGCTATATCATACTGAACTCTCCTATGCTTATACTCATCATTGTAAGCATTCCTTCCTTCAATTCCTCTAATCCTATTTTGCATTTCACAATATCCATTTGTTAAATCATGAACTTCTCCATAATATTTTCAAGTGAAGCTGAGCGAGAAGTAGATGCCCCTGCAGCTAATGTTGAGGGTCTATCACTACCTCCACTGCTGGACTCAACAAATGATTCAACTCTTTGAACTGTATGCTTCCCAATAGGATTTTATGGCTGCAGCTTTTCCTCATTTCTATGGGATTCTACTTCTGATTGTTCTCATAAAGTGAAAATCAGGGCAGGGTAACCCAAACCACTAGTTGTAGCACTGCTAGCTATACTCCGAGCATGATGAACTATAAGAGCACCAACATCTACTGCCTTCATTTTCTGCATGTAAAATTTTAGCACATTTCTATCCTTTGTTACTTCACTCATGTGATTTGTTGGCAGTAATTTAGCAGAGATGAAGTGGTGTCATACCTTTGACTGAATAATCATCATGGAAGCAGAGAAGTTAACTTTCTTATTAATTTTAATCTTCCATTAGTCAGAAAGGCAACCACTTCATCAAGGGATGAATCAGTCATCACAAATGCAGCATATTCACAATGAAATACATTTCTCAACCCATAAAATGCACTGATCCTTTCTCTAGAAAACTCAACTTGCTTACCTCTCACAAGGATGTGATCGTCAGTGGTGAACCGTAAGTTGGCATAAAACTCCCGAATCATAGGCACAATCGCTAATACAGTGAAGTAGCAAACCCTCTCCCAATTTTGGCGATGATAAACATCTCAATATCTCCACTAGGGTTAGCAAAATGCTCGTCCTTGGATCAGGTTTCTTGATTCCATTTGAGTATTATAACAATGTTGGGCTTTAAAATTGACAAATTTCCTCTAATCAAAATCTCCTGTCGGCTTCCCTCTCTTTACTCATGGAGTCATTTGAATTCATATGAAAATCCAAATAAAATCCAAATAAATCATAAAATAAAAAATCTAACTTCCCAAGTAAAATTATTTTGTAAGAAACTTTTCACAATGGGTTTTCTTCAAGCTTTTCCATCAAAACTCCCAAATTTTGGATCTTCCATAATGTAGGAAAAATTCATGGTGAAAATCAAAATTTCTAAGTTAAAGTGAAGCTCTTATCAAGTGAAGATGAAGTCTAAGATCTTTGGCCTTCGAAATCTTCTCTAACGTGCACTATGTGAAGCCCTAGGTCATGATTTAGAAGTAAGAGACGATCGAAGCAGTAAAAATGGTGCTTTATTGAGTAATTTTGTTGTTTTTTAGGTAATCTGGTGTTTACTGGAATTTGGCGCTTCAGGCACCAATCTGGCATATCCAGTGCCAACTCTCTTTCAATTGGCGCTTCAAGCGCCAATTTGGCGCATTAGACACCAACTCCTTAATTTTTCCAGATTTGGCTTTCTGAGGAAATCTGCTGCGTACCGCTTTACGTTAACCTCTAATTTAAATAAATAAATATTTATACTCATAATTAAACACTAATCTAACATAAAAATTTCACAAACAACACAAAAACTCACTTTTATATATAAAATCAGTGCTATTACAAACTAACAATTTTCAAGCCAACAAACATCTAATTCAGTATCCAAAGCAAACCAAACATCCTAACATTGAATTCTAAAACATCAAAATACTAAACAAAAACATAAAAAGAGTTCATCAACGAAAGTAAATGCAATCCAACACAACAATATAACTAAAACAAGCATTACTAGACGAAATGTTATGTGCATAAAGTAAGTTCTCATCCTCTTGGATATCTCTCATAGATTGATAGTGTATGTACAAGTTGTAGAAGAGTCGATATAGAAGTTCATCAGTTGAATCTTCCTCAATCCAAGTATGTTTCATGTACATACGTACCAAACCATCTTCAATACTACCAGTATGTTCAAAATGTTCATTCAGCCTCCAATCTAGATGATCCAACATTTCAAAAACATTCCCAATTGCATGCATAAGGTTTTGTACTTATTTTTATATCTTCTAGATCCTTTTCAAAAGTACTTTCGAACTGAAGTAAGGCTGAGTAGGTGATGAATTTTGGGATGCTTGATCCATCAGTACATTCATATCATTCTCATCTCTCATTCCAATATAGTTGCAATAGACTTCTGGGTCCATCAGCTTCCAAGGAAGAAGCACTTTCTCCCAACTCTCATAAAGTACTTGTGATTGACTGCATAGTAGGAAAATTGTGGATGGATGTCCCAGTCCACTTGCAGATCCATTGACAATTAAACCCAAAACCGATTTCACAATTATTACACCAATATCAACAAGTTTTCCAGTTTAAATACAGTAATTTAGAATAACACTCTCCTTAGTTCCCTTACTGATTTTGACAGTGGGAAGTAATTTTGATGCAATAAAGAAATGCCACACCTTAGATGCAAGATTTAACAATGATGAAGAAAAACTTACATTTCCATCATCTATGGCCTCCCAATTTCCATCTTCATCCTTAAGGGATCGATAGAGTTTATTCATATTATCTCTTGTAGGGGTAAAATTTTCATAATGACAAATAGAAACACATTCAATCATAAACATCTCATTTATTCTTGAAGGAGTGAATTACACAAACCTGCCTCACACATAAACAATTCCCTAGTTGATTCCATGTAGATTTGCATAAAACTCTTTCACCATAGGAACAACTACAATGGAATTAGTGTAACAAAGCACTTCCCAACATCTCTATGCAATAATCTCTTCTAATCGAGTATTTGATGTGTTGAATACTCGATTCACAAATCTCCTTTCCTTGATTAGCCTCTTCTTCATAAGAACTCGATCATGTAACTTACGCAGATCAAAACTGACAAACTTTCTCCAGTTGAAACTTCCAAACTCATAGAATATTTAGACTGGGAAGCCATAGGAATTGAAAACTAGTAACTCTTCCCAAAATGGCTTTTGGAGTCAGTTTTTGGGAGTTATAAGGAGAAGAACCCGTCAAAACCTCCAAAAACTACCTTTTCAAACATTTTTAGTCATTTTCATCGTCGGAGTGCTTCGGGCGCTAATTCTGGAGCTTCAGGTGCTAGCTCTCTGGAATGTGGTGCTTCAGGGTGCATCAGGTTCCAGTTCCAAAAAATTTGTCATTTGATTTTGATCCAATAAATTCTCAATTCTTCCTTAAATTTAGGTAAATAAAGATGTTTCTAAATATTTTCTTCATTTTAAATTTCTCAAATACATGAAATTTATAAAAGTAAAAATATAAATATATGTTAAATGTTTTGAACAAAAACATAAAAGTAAAATAAACAACCATAAATATGAGTTGCCTCCCACAAAACGCTTGGTTGATGTCGTCAACCCGACATTCCCAATCTTTGTTCTAGGTAACCCAATAGTATGGTCTCCTTAAAAAGCGATCTTTGACCATCAAAATATGGTTTTAATTTGTGTCCATTCACTTTAAATATCCTTCCAGTCTTGGGATCTTCAATATTAATAGCTTCATAGGGATAGACTTTTACAATTTTGAATGGCCCTTTCCACCTAGACTTCAATTTTCTAAGAAATAATTTCAATCATATATTGTATAATAAAACTTCCTGTCCTGGCTCAAATTTTTTTTATTACCTGTCGATCATGTCATTCTTTCTTTATGAATCCCAACGTTATTGTAAGATTCATTCGTAATTTCTTCAAGCTCATTCAATTGTAATAATTTTTCTTACCAGCATTATTTAAATTGAAATTGAATTCTTTAATAGTCCAATAAAATTTATGCTCAAATTTTACAAGTAAGTGACAAGTTTTCCCAAAATTAATCTACGGGGACATTCCTATATGTGTCTTATAAGCTGTCCTATCTGCCCATAATGCAATATATAATCTTACAACCAATATATTTTATTAGGATTCACACTTTTTCCTAAAATTCTTTAAATTTTTGTCAGCACTTAAATGTTTAGGAGTTGCCCGTTGGAAGCTGTCGGTCGACTGAATCAAAATCTCGTTATCCACTTCAGAAAGACATTTAATTTATATATATATATATATATAAGTTTAGAAAAATATGAAATCAAACTGGTTCTATATCTTTCATAGTTTAAATGAAAGAGCACTACACCTCAAGCTATGTATTTATCCCGAAAGAAAAACACAAGACTTGAGGGTGAGACTCGATCAAATAAACTAAGAAATATATGACATCCATTTAGTCTACAAAAATCATTTTATTTATAAGCCAACTAGTTCACCTATTTAATCTGAAACATTAAATAGGGTTTATATTAAGCTAGGTTCAGAAAAGCTTCCTATAAGGGCAAGCCCCTACAGTTAATTACATCTTAGGTAACCGGAATCACCTAAAAAAACTCTCGATAAAAATCACAGGATATTATCCTTAAGGAGTTCAAAGGAATAGGCCTTTTCAAAGAGATCAGACAAAGATGTGTGAAAGGGGAATGACTCAAATTTGAAACACATATTGTAGAATTCAAAGGTGGAGAGACTAGGGGATATCATAGATTCAGAGAAGAGTCTCGGTGACTTTCAAAGCTCCCTTATGGTTTGGCTTCAATTTGGAGGAGAAATTTTTAAAAGTTCCAACCTGCCAATTTTATTTATTAGGGCTTACATTCGTGTGAAACAATTACATAAATAGCCTGAAAGATATGAGGATTTAGGTTGTGACGAACGACATCCTCGGAATCCTAAAACGAGTTAGGGATTATATTGTGTAAAAGAGCTATAAAAAAACCTAAAGATAAGTTGAGGATTTATGTCACGCTAGGCGGACAACCTCAAAGTCCTATAGCTTGATTCTTTAATTCTAAAGAAAGAATGGTTTAGCTGATATAGATATGTTTTGTTGTTGAAGATGGCCGTCTTGCCCACAATGCTAGCTCGAAGCTCCTTATCGTGGCGAGATTAAGTTTTCTAATGTGTCAAGTCTTGATGTGAAATCAAATATTTCCTAAGGACATGGTTATTTAAATATTATGTGGGATGTTAAAGTTGATTAGAGCAACACCAGTTAGAATCATATGGTTCCCTTATTTGGACACCACTATTTTCTTTCAGATTCACTTAGTCCAAATGAATTTACTAAACTCAACTTAATGAGTGGATTCACTTAGTCCAAATGAATTTACTAAACTCAACTTAATGAGTTCCATACTTTCATTTAGCCGAGAAGCCTCGTTAGCAACTATAGGTTACCTCCTTTGAGGGATTCCCGATCATCTGATATAGACATTTTAATCTGGTTGCAATTTTTTTTTGTAATGTTTGTGATTAAATTTTGAGTTTGTCTTATATTTTAAATATTAGGGCGGTGAATTTTATCTTGTTTAATTTTATAAATTTTAGTTTTGGTTGTGCGACTATTCTAACAATTTTGGTTACAACATGGAGGGTGAAATCATTGTTTAAAATACAAGTTCGAGACAAGAAGTACAGAAAGGTAAATGCAATAATTTAAAAGCGTGCCTGTCGATTCTTCTCGTTCCTCTACCTGAAATGTTAGCTTTGGCAGTGTATATATATATAATTTTGCAAGGAATTAAAATTTCTGGAGTAGATGAAGATATAGCTACTAGACCCCAAGTTATGACTTTGTTGAGCCTACAGAGATCTTAGTGGGTGATTTTAGAACAAAATATGTCAAGTTCAATTTGCCCTTCAAAATATCCAAAAGATTTCAAAGTGTTCGGGGAATGACCCTGAACTACTTTGAGGATCTATTGAATTATTTCAAGTTCATTTAGAACTTCATCATATTGTTCCAGTAATCATCCAAGGTTCGAGTGTGGCTATCCCGTTGCCCAGTGAAGCTGGACAATTCAATTATCCCAAAGATAGGATACTTAATCAATTTGACACTTTACTTTAAAGATTATATGGACGAATATTCCTAAAGCAAGCTCAAGTCATTAAAGATTTGGTGCTCATCACAAATTGGCTTGGATTGCTTAAAAGGTTTTAATCATTAATTGTTTCTAAACTCCTATGAATAGGCTTAAATCTTAAGCTTAGCTTACTACCAATCCCTTAACAATTTGAAAAAAAAAACTTTAATTTAAATGATAAGTTTCCTTATCAACAAATCATTTATCACCAATCATGAGCTAGGAGTAAATGAATTATCATCTTCCTAGTTTAAACCATCACTTTAGGATCATTTAATTTTTGCTTAACTTCCAAAGAGGCAATTCAAGAAAATACAATTTTATCCTTATTATGCAAATGTGGCAAGGACCTTTAACCCATTGCATTTCAATCATCAAATATATTTATTGAGGATCAAGATTACCCATGCCCAATGGTTAACCCAAAATTCTGGTTAAGGCACCAAAGCCTAAAATTACTATCCTGCCCTTAGGGTTCCTCACCTTATAATTCTTCAAGAAAAATCCAAAAACCCTTGAAAGTATTTAAGTATCCTATCCATGGATTAATTAAACTATCAGATATGAAAGTATGATCTTTCAAAATTTGATTTAATTTAAATAATTATTTTAACTCAAAAATAAGATTTTTCAATGTTAATTTATTTAATTAATCAAAATGAAATTTTAATTTATGGGAAAATTATTAGAGGTTTGCCTAGGTCAGAAGAACACTCAGACAAAATTTCATGATTTTTTTTAAAATGTTGTAATTATTATAATTATTTAAAGGTCATTTTTAATGATTATTTAAATACAAAAATATGTTTTAATCTTTANCTATCCGGCTCGATCTGCCCCGCTCATTGGATACACGCTTGATCGAATGGCTCTCCGTCATCGTCCCCAATGGAATGATCCCGTGCCCATCCAAACTAAAACTTTAAGATCTCGGCCTAGACTCAACTGAATCACTTCGGGTTTGATCCTATGGACTCGTCTAAGTGAGATGAACATATCCATACGGTTAAGATGGCATGAAATCAAGCTTAAGTAAATGGAGAATCAAAATAAGCTCGGAAGGAGGAGGAGTTTTATACCTTTGCTCTGAGAAGAGAAGCTTCGATCAGAGGTGCTCGGCACGTTCGTTGTAGTGAGACGAACACATCCATATGGTTAAGATGCCATGAAATCAAGTTTAAGTAAATGGAGAATCAAAATAAGCTCGGGAGGAGGAAGAGTTTATACTTTGCTCTGAGAAGGGAAGCTTCGATCAGAGGTGCTCGGCACGTTCATTGGGGTCCAAGGAGGCTAACTCTGAGAAGGGAAGCTTCGATCAGAGGTGTCGATCCGTTCGTTGGGGTCTAAGAAAGCTAGGGATTAAGTCCTTGGTTTTTGTGTAAGGCCTAAGTATGAATTCAATCACGGTCGGATTTGGGTGTTGGTCTAGTGCTATGGTAGAGGCTCTGTGAAAGGGGGATTTGATGGTGTGGGCAAAAGAAATTGAAGTTTGGTGGAGTGTGGATGTGTATTGGGTTCTGTCCTAGTTTCCGGCAAGGTTCCAAGCTCAAAATTGAGCTCCGGCAAGGGGAATGGGTGAGGAAAAATGGTTGGGATGCACNTGATTTAGGTGGTTTCATGGTGTTTGGACTGGTCACTAGGTCCAACTAAATGTTGTGGTGGAGTTAATTTGGTGGCTTTAAGGTGGTTAGGTCACATTTAGTGCATGGGTCCAAGTGGGTGCAAATGACCAAAACTTGGGTTTGGGCTAGGTTAGCCGTGTCAATTGGTTCAACTTATTGTTGAATTTGGTGTATATGATCACAAGGAACAACTTTTGTGAAGAATGAAAATGGTTTTGAGCTCAATTGGAGGGTCAATTTGAGAGAATTTTGAACTTTAATCAAATTGGTCATGTTCGGCTATGCTTAGGTCTAGCTTGGGTCAGCCTTGGGCTAAGTCCAAATTGATTATTATAAATGGTCAATAGGGACCTAATGAAGAGTTTACAAAATGAATTGGATGCCAATTTGGAGGTTAAGGCAATCAATTGGGTGAAATTTGGGGACTTAGCCAATTTGGGGCTAAATTTGGGAATTTTGGATTTAGGCCAAAATCAAATGGATTTGAAACTTCACCAAGGTCAAATTGATGGTTGATTTTGATTTATAGGAATGTTATAAAGATTTTACAACATTAATTGAGGCCAATTGACTAGGCTGTGGGTTCAATTGGGTGAGATTAAGTCATATGGTCAAAATTGGGGTTTTGACCCAAATCAAAATTGGGTTCAAATCATGGACGAGGTCATATGGTCAAAATTGGGGTTTTGACCCAAATCAAAATTGGGCTCAAATCATGGACCAGGTCATATGGTCAAAATTGGGGTTTTGACCCAAATCAAAATTGGGCTCAAATCATGGACCAATAATATGGTCAAAATTGGGGTTTTGACCCAAATCAAAATTGGGCTCAAATCATGGACCAATTTGAGCTTGGATTGGGTCTTATGGTCAATATTGGGGTTTTGACCCAAATCAAAATTGGGCTCCAATCATGGGTCAATTGAGCTTGGATTTGGTTTAATTTGGTCATAAAAAAAGTTAATTTGAGTTTGGGATTGTAATTGGGGTCAATTGAGATCAAATTGATGGACATTTGAGTTGATAAGAAAGTGAGTTTGAGTTTAGGATTGGATTTGTGGTCAATTGAGATCAAATTGGTGGATATTTGAGATGGATTTGGGGAATTTTGGGTCATTAAAAGGTAATTTGGGGATTTTGGTTAAAGATGATCAAATTGGCCAAATTGGGTCATGTAGTAGTTGAGAAAAATGAAATTGGGAATATTTAGGATTTATTGGGATATTATGGGAATTTTTGGAATTTTGGGATTTTGCGCCAAAGAGGGGTATTTTGGTAATCAGGGGGTGCCTTAGGGTTCAAAAGGCCAAGATGGGTATTTTGGTAGAGTTGAGGCACTAATCATCACCAATAAGCCATGGACCAAAGGAAGCCCCATTTTGGGTCCTCTACATAGTGGTCTTAGCCAAACCATAACCCTAGGGCTAGTAGGTTAGGGGACCATCTACATGAGTATCACAAAAGATCAATGGATCTAGACTAGAAGTTTGAGTTCAGGGTTGTGAGTGAATGTGGGTGTAGATGAGTGTAGTATGCCTTAGCTCCAAGTTCAGGGTTGTGAGCGATTGTGGGTGCAGATTAGTGTAGTGAGTGCCTTAGCTCCAGACCAAAACCCAGGGTCAACCCTAACGTTCAACAATCCTAAGGGTGACTCATCTTGAGTTTCCCCACAGTGACCCCACCTACTAGGTATTTAGAGGTTGAGAGCAATATGTGGAACTCCAAGTTTAGTAAAGAAGAGGGTAGAATTTCTAATGGTGAGGGTTCCAAGTCTAGTTTTCTAGGAATAGTCAACAGGAAAAGTCCTATGGCTAGACCCTAGGCTACTAAAGAGGAAAAACTAAACCTCAACAAAAAATGAGGTCAACAAATGGACCAATAGGTGTGGCGAGCTGGGCAAGCACACCGCGCGTATTGGCGTTGACCGACGAGATCAACAAGAACCAATACAAACTCCTAAAGTCAACAGCCCAGAAGTACGTGTAGAGTTGTGTGTGCGATTTGTTTCTGCCGGGGAATTAGCAGGTGATCGTCTGGTTGAAATCAAAGGGTAGANGTGAGACTCGATGAAATAAACTAAGAAATATATGACATCCATTTAGTATGCGAAAATCATTTTATTTATAAGCCAACTAGTTCCCCTATTTAATATGAAAATTTTAATAGGGTTTATATTAAGCTAGGTTCAGAAAAGCTTCCTATAAGGGCAAGCCCCTACAGTTAATTTCATCTTAGATAACCGAAATCACCTAAAAAAACTCTCGATAAAAATCACAAGATATTATCATTAAGGAGTTCAAAGGAATAGGCCTTTTCAAAGAGATCAGACAAAGATGTGTGAAAGGGGAATGACTCAAATTTGAAACACATATTGTAGAATTCAAAGGTGGAGAGACTAGGGGATATCATAGATCCAAAGAAGAGTCTCGGTGACTTTCGAAGCTCCCTTATGGTTTGGCTTCAATTTGGAGGAGAAATATTTAAAAGTTCCATCCTGCCAATTTTATTTATTAGGGATTACATTCGTGTGAAATAATTACATAAATAGCCTGAAAGATATGAGGATTTAGGTTGTGACAAACGACATCCTCGGAATCCTAAAACAAGTTAGGGCTTATATTGTGTAAAAGAGCTATACAAAAGCCTAAAGATAAGTTGAGGATTTATGTCACGCTAGGCGGACAACCTCAAAGTCCTATAGCTTTATTTTTAAACTTAAAGAAAGAATGGTTTAGCTGATATAGATATGTTTTGCTGTTGAAGATGGTCGTGTTGCCCACAATGCTAGCTCGAAGCTCCTCATCGTAGCGAGATTAAGTTTTCTAATGTGTCAAGTCTTGATGTGAAATAAAATGTTTCCTAAGGACATGGTTATTTAAATATTATGTGGGATGTTAAAGTTGATTAGAGCGACACCAGTTAGAATCATATGGTTCCCTTATTCCGACACCACTATTTTCTTTCAGATTCACTTAGTCCAAATGAATTTACTAAACTCAACTTAATGAGTGGATTCACTTAGTCCAAATGAATTTACTAAACTCAACTTAATGAGTTCCATACTTTCATTTAGCCGAGAAGCCTCGTTAGCAACTATAGGTTACCTCCTCTGAGGGATTCCCGATCATCTGATATAGACATTTAATATGGTTGCAATTTTTTGTTGTAATGTTTGTGATTAAATTTTGAGTTTGTCTTATATTTTAAATATTGTGACGGTGAATTGTATCTTGTTTAATTTTATAAATTTTAGTTTTGGTTGTGCGGCTATTCTAACAATTTTGGTTACAGCATGGAGGGTGACATCATTGTTTAAAATACAAGTTCAAGACAAGAAGTATGGAAAGGTAAATGCAATAATTTAAAAGCATGCCTGTCGATTCTTCTCGTTCCTCTACCTGAAATGTTAGTTTTGGCAGTGTATATATATATAATTTTGCAAGGAATTAAAATTTCTGGAGTAGATGAAGATATAGAAACTAGACCCCAAGTTACGACTTTGTTGAGCCTCCAGAGATCTTAGTGGGTGATTTTAGAACAAAATATGTCAAGTTCAATTTGCCCTTCAAAATATCCAAAAGATTTCAAAGTGTTCGGGGAATGACCCTGAACTACTTTGAGGATCTATTGAATCATTTCAAGTTCATTTAGAACTTCATCATATTGTTCCAGTAATCATCCAAGGTTTGAGTGTGGCTACTCCGTTGCCCAGTGAAGCTGAACAATTCAATTATCCCAAGGATATGATACTTAATCAATTTGACACTTTACTTTAAAGATTATAAGGACGAATGCTCCTAAAGCAAGCTCAAGTCATTAAAGAATTGGTGCTCATCACAAATGGGCTTGGATTGCTTAAAAGGTTTTAATCATTAATTGTTTCTAAACTCCTATGAATAGGCTTAAATCTTAAGCTTAGCTTACTACCCCTTAACAATTTGAAAAAAAAAAAACTTTAATTTAAACGATAGGTTTCCTTATCAACAAATCATTTATCACCAATCATGAGCTAGGAGTAAGTGAATTATCTTCTTCCTAGTTTAAACCATCACTTTAGGATCATTTAATTTTTGCTTAACTTCCAAAGAGGCAATTCAAGAAAATACAATTTTATCCTTATTATGCAAATGTGGCAAGTTGGTTTTGATTTAGGGTTTAGGGTTACCCTATTGCATTTCAATCATCAAATATGTTTATTAAGGATCAAGATTACCCAGTCCCAATGGTTAACCCAAAATTCTGGTTAAGGCACCAAAGCCTAAAATTACTATCCTGCCCTTGGGGCTCCTCACCTTATAATTCTTCAAGAAAAATTCAAATGCCCTTGAAAATATTTAAGTATCCTATCCATGGATTAATTAAAATATCAGAGATGAAAATATGATCTTTCAAAATTTGATTTAATTTAAATAATTATTTTAACTCAAAAATGGGATTTTTCAATGTTAATTTATTTAATTAATCAAAATGAAGTTTTAATTTATGGGAAAATTAGTTGAGGTTTGCCTAGGTCAGAAGAACACTCAGACAAAATTTCATGATTTTTTTTAAAAATTGTTGTAATTATTATAATTATTTAAAGGTCATTTTTAATGATTATTTAAATAAAAAAATATGTTTTAATCTTTAAAAATCACTTTACAATTTTTATTAAGCCCTCATAAGTCCATGAAACTGAGAGGAACAAATTATATATTTTTATGATTTATAGTTAATTTATTACAATTATTTTAGTGAGAAAATAAGGAAAATACATTTTAGGCCTTTAAGAAAATTATTTTTAATTTAGAAAAAATCATGAAAAATATTTTAATAGGTCCCAAGTGATCAGGGAACAATTGCACATATTTTGAGCTATTCTTTTTATTTTTAAAAATTTAGATTATTTTTATTATTTTTAATTCAAAATATATTTTAAAAATAAAATATTTTCACAAAAATAGCTATTTTTATTAAATGCCCATAATAATAAAGAACTCAAAAAACTATTTTTCATAATTTTTCTAAGCTTATTTAATNTAAAAATCTCTTTACAATTTTTATTAAGCCCTCATAAGTCCATGAAACTCAGAGGAACAAATTATATATTTTTATGATTTATAGTTGATTTATTACAATTATTTTAGCGAGAAAATACGGAAAATACATTTTAGGCCTTTAAGAAAATTATTTTTAATTTAGAAAAAATCAGGAAACATATTTTAATAGGTCCCAAGTGATCAAGGAACAATTGCACATATTTTGAGCTATTCTTTTTATTTTTAAAAATTTAGATTACTTTTATTATTTTTAATTCAAAATATATTTTAAAAATAAAATATTTTCACAAAAATAGCTTTTTTTTATTAAATGCCCATAATAATAAAGAACTCAAAAAACTATTTTTCATAATTTTTCTAAGCTTATTTAATTTAATATAATTTGTTTTTGTGCAAAAATACTATTTTTACTTATAAAATCCATTTTAATGGCCAAATCAACTTAAATTTTTATGAAATTTGTATAGTGCATTGAAATGTTTTTAATGAACAATGTGGAATTGATTTTGTCAAATTTTTATTTATATTTAATTTAAATAAATTAATACAATATAAGAATATTTAATTAATAACAGAAATATACAAAATTATTCAAATCATCATAACATTTTTCATAAGCTCATCTGACCACAAGAAATCTAACAAATTAATCCCATTATTTTCTAAGGAATATTTTAATTTATATGATTAAATAAGGCCAAAATAGCCAGTTATGCTTGAAAATTTGTGTTAGAAGCATAGAGGTGCTCTTTAAATTTGAAAAATAAAAAAAGATGCCCTCTGTCATGAGGAACCAACCCTAAAAATTTCAAGCTATGTGATTAGTATTTAATCATGATGAATTACAATACCTCAAGAGTATTTAATTAATTAAAAATCATATACTTGGCAAATAATTTTTTACTTTTAGTCCACACTACTCTCCAAGAGGATTATTTTATTTTATTTCTATGATTTTTCTATACAAAGTTATGATTTTTCGAAGACCAACCATTAAGATAAATAAAAAATCCCCTATTTATCTACTTATGCACGCGACACCACCTCAACCTCATCTGCTCAGAAGTCCTCATGCGGCGCTCCGCCATTTGATGCCACTAGCTACATAGTTGCCTCGTTAGTACGCCTTTTCGCTCCATCCACTCGTCCAGCTTGATCTCATCTGTCCGATGAATAAACACGCGATCAGATGGCTCTCAGTCATCGTCCCCGATAGCCAGAGCCCTTGAGCCCTTAAAATTTTAGACCTAAGATCTCACTCGATACTCGATCAAATCACATGGGGTTTGTTCTTACACCTTCATCTACTCAAGACAAACATATCTATATGGTTGATCAAGCATGAAATCAAGCCAATACACATGGAGAATCAAAATGAGCTCAGTTTAGGGTTGAGATTTAATAGCTTTGTATAAGAGGGGATGCCTCAATCAGATGGTTGTGGTAGCTTTGATTGAGTCCAACAAGCCTCCAGATGAAGTCTCAAGCCTTGGTTTTCAATCAAAGTGGATTTCAGGTGTTGGTTTAGAGCTATGTTAGAGGCTCTCTGTGATGGGTCAGCTATGAGGAATCAACTCCTCTCACTGTGGGGATGGTATGTTCACAGTTAGTTGAAGTTTGGTGAACTCTGGAAGTGTGGGCAAATTTGTCCTGGTTTTAGGGCAAATTTTGAACTCAAAATTGAACACTCACAGTGGGAACCAGAGGGGGAAAATGGTTGCAATGAGCTTAAGAGCTCTTGGAGAGTGTCTGAGAACAATTAGGCAGAGTTTCCCTAAGAAAATTGGATTGCTCTATGTTTTGGCCATGGGAGGGGGGTTTAAATAAAATAGTTTAGGGTTTCTAATGGTGAGGGTTCCTTTTCTAGTCATCTAGGAATGGTCAACAAGAAAGTCCTATGGCTAGACCCTAGGCTACTAAATAGAAAAGACTAAACCTCAACCAAACGTGAGGTCAACAAATTAACCCCTCATAAGTGTGGTGTGTGGGCAAACACACCACATGTATTGGCGTTGACTGACGAGATCAACAAAACTAACATAGACTTCTAAGTCAATAGACCTAGAATGGAGTGTAGCATTGAGTGACCATTCTCTCCACTGGGGAGTAACAGTACTCTCACTGGGGAAAAGAAAGGAGACTGCTGGAACAATCTTTAGGCAAACCGACAGTCCCAGTGAAGATTTGATTCATATTGAATATATCAAAGAAAGTTTGGATTTCAATTTAAGATTTCAAGGAGATGAAACTATGCGGGAGGAAACAAGATTGAGTGAAAAGTTCAAATACTCTCACCTAACACAAGAGGAAACACAAGTGTAGAGATGGGAATAGGACTTGAAGAGGCCTACCCAAAATGTAAAGATGGGAATAGGGCTTGAAGACGCCTACCCCAAATGTATACATGAGAATAGGGTGTGAAGAGGCCTACCCCGAATGCAAAGATGGGAATAGGTATGCCTCGAAATGCAAAGATGAGAATAGGGTGTGAAGAGGCTTACCCTAAATGCAGACATGGGAATAGGGCGTGAAGAGGTCCACCCCAAATGCAAAGATGGGAATAGGGTACGAAGAAGCCTACCCCGAATGCAAAGATGGGAATAGAGCATGAAGAGAGCCACCCCGAATGCAGACATGGGAATATGGCGTGAAGAGGCCTACGCTGAATGAAAATATGGGAATAGGGCGTGAAGAGGCCTACCTCAAATGTAAAGATGTGAATAGGGTATGAAGAGGCCTACCCCAAATGCAAAGTTGTGAATAGGGTGTGAAGAGGCCTACCCCGAATGCAAAGATGTGAATAGGGTGTGAAGAGGCCTACCCTGAATGCAAAGATGGGAATAAGGCGTAACGAGGCCTACCCTGAATGCACAGATGAGAATAGGGCGTGAAGAGGCCTACCCTGAATGCAACAAGGTAATAGGGATTGAAGAGGACTACCCTGAATGCAAAGGTGGCTTTAGGGCGTGAAAAGGCCTACCCTAAATGCAGATAAGACAATAGAGCGTGAAGAGGCCTACCCAGACTGCAAAGATGGGAATAGGGCGTAAAGAGGCCTACCCCAAATGCAAAGATGGGAATCAAATTTAGGTACTGACCCCGAATGTAAAGATATGAATAGGGAGTGAATAGGGCGTGACGAGGCCTACTGATACACCTAAAATAAATAGTATTTTTAGACTCATTTTTATATCTATTTTTGAGATATTGAACTTTAATGGAAGGTATTTTTGTGTTTTTCTTGCAGATATAAGTAAAAATGGAAAAAATGCTTAAAGGAGTGAAAAATGATCAAATTTGGAGCAAAAAGGTGAAAAATTGTGCAAAGAGTTTTGCGCCTAAGCTCCAGATCCGGCGCTTAAGCGCCTGTTAAACAGAGAAGGCCACGCCTAAGAGCCGAGACCCCGCGCTTAAGCCCCAGTGGAAGTTACTAGACGAGTAAAATCAGCTTTCATAAATTTCAAAGATGGTTTTGAGGCACCCATTGGCTTAATAGGTGGTTGTAACCACAATTGACAAAAATTATCATGAAAGGATGCATCTCTTGGGCAAATACATCGAATCAAGACACATTTTAAGATCCCAAGGCACCTCTTGGAAAACTATAAAAGAAAGAAGAGAGGACTTAGAAAAGAGATAAAAATATTGACAAGTTTTGAAAGTTCTTTTCTAGGGAGTTAGTTCAGAGAGATTTTCAGGAACCACTTTTTAATTAGTTTATCCTTTTTGTTATTTTATTTTGAGTCATTGTAAAAGAGAAGAGATTTAAAGAAACTTCAAGAGTTTGGTGGATGACTTGAGATATGTTTTTATCTATTTTATTTTAGACTACTTTTGGTTTTAATTGAGACTTGTTGTTTGTTTGAAAATGATTTCTTCTTTTAAACTAAAGTGTGGTTTTATTTTCTCCATGGATTCTGAGTAGTTTTCTTTATCATTCTTCTTAAAAGGATAAGAAATTAAGTTTTGGATGGAAGTTGTGGAAAGTATTGATCTTTAATGTTGGAAGAAGTTGTGATGATTTAAATCCATGCACTTCATTTTCTTCTTGATTTGGCCAATCCAGATGTTAAAATTTGTTGTGAGAACATGTAAGAACCGGGCTGGTATTGTCTCAGTCAACAATTGAAAAGAATCACATGAGGTTGTATGAATGAGAATATAGTTCATATGATTGAGTGCAAATAAATAGGGAAATATTCATTGATGGGTGTAGAGTTAGAGGACTTTAAAGTGACAGGTTAAAGCCCCCAACTTGGTTTATATTTTAGGTTTTGATACAAGAATGTTAGCCTCCAGGTGGAGGGAAACAAGGGAACTCTAGAGTGAGAGCTAGTATCTTCCCTGCCTAGCCAATCTTCAGAACTATTCAAACTTTAAATNCAATATTCATTGATGGGTGTAGAGTTAGAGGACTTTAAAGTGACAGGTTAAAATCCCCAACTTGGTTTATTATTTTAGGTTTTGATACAAGAATGTTAGCCTCCAGGTGGATGGAATCAAGAGCTCTAGAGTGAGAGCTAGTATCTTCCCTGCCTAGCCAATCTTCAGAACTATTCAAACTTTAAATTAGCCAATGTTTTTTATTGCATCTCTAGTAAGAGTAAAAATATTATTGCTCTTATATGGCACAACACAATTTGCATACTTCCACAGTAGAATTCTTGTACTTATTACTGATTCATGATATGAAGAAAGATATTTTCATATTAAATACTTTTCTTCTACAAAAACTTTAGTTATCTTTTTATTGTTTCGTTAAAATATCAAAAATAACAAAAATATTTTAATTTTAAACTCCTATAAATATCATTTTTAGTTTAAGTAATTATCTTTTTAAAAATAGAAAATTTTCTAAAAAAGTGCATATTATATAATCTTCTCTGTGGGTTCGATATTCAGGTCTCAATCAAAAAGTCCTATATTACTTGATAACGATACGTATACTTATGTAATATCCCAATATAAATATATATAAATTAAATAGTTAAATTCTTATTTTTCTTCAGAATCAAGTTTTTGATTTTATTACAAAATAAGGAAATATAAGTAAAAAAATACCATCAAAACTATTGATATACTGTGTATAAGCATTAAGTATCCAGGGATCATGTTTTTGGCACCGTTGCCGAGGAAGAAAACTAAGTAAATTTCTATTTTTAGAAAGTCTTATTTAAACTTTAAATATTGTATCTTATTTCGTATGTTTTATTTTAATTTATTTCATGTTATGTTAGTGTATGCGTAGTTCAGGTTCTGAAGGCCTAGTGCCCTACGATTCTGAATTAGAAAGAAATATTAGAAAAATCAGAAAAACCAAAAAAATTACAAAAATGACAAACAAAAATAATCAAAATGCTGAAATTCATCAAGAGTTTAGACCTTTAAGAGATTATGCCAACCCAAATGTAGATGAACTTGATTGTAGTATTAAAAAACCTATTGTAGTGGCTAATTCATTTGCTTAAATTTGATATTATCCAAATGGTATCAAATAATAAGTTCGGGAGATCACCAACTGAAGATCCAAATTTACATCTTACCAATTGTCTAGAATTGTGTGCTACATTTAAATACGATGGTGTTTCAGATGATGCCATAAGACTTAGGTTATTTCCTTTCTCACTGAGGGATAAAGCTAAGATGTGGTTGAATTCTTTAGCACCTGGATCTATCAGAACTTGGGATCATTTAGCAAAAAAATTCCTTACTAAATATTTTCCACAATAAAAAACTGCGAAGCTTAGAAATGATATTACATCTTTTAATCAGTTTGAAGGGAAATCTATTTATGAAGCATGGGAAGATTTAAAGAATTATTAAGAAAGTGTCTACACCATGCTATATCAGATCGGTTAATTATTCAAACCTTTTATAATGGATTAATTGGTTCTCTTAGATCTATTAGTGATGCCGCTGTTGGTGGTTCATTGATGTCAAAACCTTTTCATGATCCTTATGCTTTAATTGAAGAGATGGCTACCAATAATTTTCAATGGCCTTCTTAGAGGGTGGAACCAAAGAAAGTAGCCAATATTCATGAAACTGATGCATTTACTATGTTAATAAATCAAGTTTCTGGAATTTCAAGGAAGTTAGACCAATTTGGATGAAATTTTCTCAATAAATTTCCATGATTGAAGAGAACTCATTCGGCCAAATGGTAGATTCTCAAGCAACATTAGAATCTTTGAATGCCATAAATATAAAGCAAAATAACCCATATTCCAATTATTACAACCCAGGTTGGAAGAACCATCCCAACTTTAATTGGAATAACAATTCGGGTGGTAATAATCAACAATGGGGGAACAACCAAGGAAACCCATTGGGAAACTGGAACAACCAAGGGAATAAGAATTATAGATCTACTTATCCTCTAGGAATCAAAATTAATACACAATTTAAGGATAAGAAGTTGTCTATAGAGGAAGTGGTGTTATAAATAGGTAATCAGTTACAAAGTCAAGTACATACAATTAGAAATATTGAGAGTCAACTTGGGCAAATTGCAAGTTCATTAAGTAATAGATCCCAAGGAACACTTCCTAATAATACTGAATCAAATCCAAAAGAACAAAATAAAGAGCAAGTTAAAGTTGTACAACTTTGAAGCGGAAGAGATGTAGGATTCAAAAGAGATTGAAGTAGAGAGAGAGAAGAAATTGAAGAATCAAAAGAGGACGCTCCAAAAGATTATGAAAGATCTATTTCTCTGCCAAAAATTGATTTAAAAAAACCACCATTTCCATTTCCACAGAGAATTTGACAACACAAGTTGGATAAGTAATTTTCAAATTTTCTAGAAATATTTAAGAAGCTTACAATCAATATTCCATTTGCTGAAGCCTTAGAGCAAATGCCAAGCTATGTAAACTTTATGAAGGATAGTCTCAACAGAAAAAGGAAGTTTGAAGATAATGAGACTGTTGCACTTAGTGAGGAGTGCAGTGTATATTTAGAAGAAACTTTCTCAAAACCTTAAAGATCCTGGTAGCTTTACAATTTCATGTGCAATAGGAGACAAATTTTATGGGAAAGCTTTATATGATTTAGGTGCAAGCATTAACCTTATTCCATTATCAATATTTAAAAGATTTGGATTAGGAGAAATAACCCCTACTACTATAACTCTGCAGTTAGCAGATCGTTCAATAACCTATCCTAAAGGAGTTATAGAAGATGTCTTAGTGAAAGTGGATCAATTTATCTTCCTGTTGAGTTCATTATGCTAGATATGGAGGAAGATAAAAAGATGCCTATCATTTTGGGGAGACCTTTTCTAGCCACAGAAAGAACAAAGATAGATGTACATAAAAGGAAATTAACAATATGCATCAGTGATCAAACTGTTACTTTTAACATTTAAAATCAATGAAATACCCCGCAAAAGGTAAAGATGATCAATGCTAGAGAATGGATGTTATAAGATATCTGAGCAAATGTCATTTCAAGACTACTTATGAAGAAAAATCTAAAGAAAAAGATTTGAAACATGAGCAAGAAGAGGAATTAGATCAATGTGTAATCCTTATTAAGGAAGATTCAAGTTATGTTCAAGAAAGTTTTGTAATTTTGGACATGATAGACAAAGAGAAATCATTTTGTCCATCTATTGAAAAACCTCCAAAACTTGAGTTGAAATTACTTCATAAACATTTAAAATATGCCTTTTTAGGAGATTGCTGAACTTTACCTTTTATAATTTCCTCGAAGTTAAAGAAGGAAGAGGAAGAAAAGCTGATGAAAATTTTGAAAACTTTTAAGAAAGCCTTCGGATGGACAATTGCTGATATTAAAGGAATAATTCCTTCAATTTGTATGCATAGAATTAATCTAGAAGAAAACTGTAAACCCAGGGCTGATCCACAGTGGAGATTAAATCCTATTATGAAAGAGGTTGTTAAGAAAGAAATTTTAAAGTGGTTAGATGTTGGAATTATCTACCCTATTTCAGATAGTGCATGGGTTAGTCCAATCAGTTTGTTCCTAAGAAAGGAGTAATTGTAACTGTGAATGAGCATAATGAGTTAATACCTACTAGACAAATTACAGGGAAAGGAAGAACAATTGTAACTATGAATGAGCATAATGAGTTAATACCTACTATACAAGTTACAAGGTGGCGAATATGCATTGATTATAGAAAATTAAATCTTGCTACTAGGAAAGATCATTTTCCACTACCCTTTCTAGATCAAATGCTGGATAGACTAGCTGGGCACTACCCTTTCTAGATCAAATGCTGGATAGACTAGTTGGGCATAAATACTTTTGTTTTCTGGATCCGGTTGTCACCAAATTCAAATATCTCTTGAGGATAAAGAGAAAACAACATTTACGAGTCCTTATGGTACTTTTGCTTTTAGAAGAATGCCCTTTGGTTTATGTAATACACCTGCTACATTTTAAAGATGTATGATGACAAATTTTTGTGATTTAATTGAAAAAGGGATTGAAGTCTTTATGGATGACTTTTCAGTGTTTGGAAATCATTTGACTCATGTTTAGATCATTTATCTAAAGTTCTTAAGCGCTGTGAAGAAACAAATTTAGTTTTGACTCATGTTTAGAATATTTATCTAAAGTTCTTAAGCGTTGTGAAGAAACAAATTTAGTCCTTAATTGGGAAAAATACCAATTTATGGTAGTAGGAGGAGTTGTATTAGGTCATCAAATATCAGAAAATTGTATGGAAGTAGATCCTGCTAAAATTCAAGTGGATCACTAATTTACCTTAAATGTATGGGAATTTAGGAGTACTTTTAGACATGCTGGATTCTACAAGCGATATGTTATGAAATTTTCAAAGATTGCTAAGCCCTTATGTCATTTGCTAGAGAAAGATATAATTTTCAATTTTGATGAGGAATGTCCAAAAGCTTTTAAATTATTAAAAGAAAGATTAATCTCTGCACCAATTATAGTTTCACCAAATTGGGAAAAACCTTTTGAACTTATGTGTGATGCAAGTGATTATGATATTGGAGCTCTTTTAAGACAAAGATATGATAAAATTTTCAAAGTTATTTACTATGCTAGCAAAACTCTTAATGAAAATCAAATTAATTATACAACAACTGAAAAAGTGTTATTAGCAATAGTATATGTCTTTGATAAATTTAGATCATATTTGATTGGAACTCATTGTATAGTGCATACAAATTATTCTACTATTAAGTACTTAATGAAAAAGAAGGATACTAAACCGAGACTTAGAAGATGGATTCTTCTTTTACAAGAATTTGATTTTGAAATAGTAGATTGGAAGGGAACTGAAAATAAAATTGTTGATCATTTGTCCAGGCTTGAATTAGAATAACCACTCTATTTTGAAAAAGAAATTAATGAACATTTTGCAGATGAAAAATTGTTCATTGTTAATGAGTGGCGTGTTCCGTGGTATGCTGACTTTGTGAACTATATTGTTAGTGATCTTATACCCTATGGAATGACACACCAACAAATGAGGAAATTTATTTCTGAAGCTAAGACTTATTTTTGGGATGACCCATATTTATATAAATAAGGAAAGGATCTGATCATTTGAATCTGTGTGCCATTAGAAGAAACTTATAAAATTATCCAAAAATGTCATAATTCTAATTTTGGGGGACATTTTGGTGTTGATAAAACAACATACAAAATTCTACAATCTGGATTTTATTGGCCTACAATTTTTAGAGATGTTAATACTTATATGAAAACTTGTGATAGATGTCAAAGAGTAGGCAATAATTCTAGAAGAAATAAGATGCCCCTCAATTATAAGCTAGAAATTGAAATATTTGATGTTTGGGGATTAGATTTCTTGGGTCCATTTATGCCATCTTTTAGAAATTTATATATTTTGTCAGCAGTGGAATATGTATCCAAATGGATAAAAGCTATTGCTTTTCCTCAAAGTGATACTCAAAGTGTTGCAAAATTTTTGAAAATGAACATATTTTGTAGATTTGAGATGCCAAGAGTTATCATTACTGATAGGGGAAGTCATTTCAGAAATGCCTTTATGGAGAAGTTATTAAAAAAATATCATATAAATCATAGGATTACTACTGCTTATCATCCTCAGACAAGTGGTTTGGCTGAATTATCCAATCGAGAAATTAAAAGAATTGTGGAAAAATTTGTTAATCCAACAAAAATGGATTGGTCAGTCAAACTTGACTATGCTTTGTGGGCTTATAGGACTTCATAACAAACTCATACAGGAATGTCCCCATTGACCAAAGAAAAATATCTAGAGATTTTCATACCTATTTTACACTGATTTTGATGATATTACATTTTAAAGAAAAATATTTTTGATGTTTTGTTGCAGGTATGTTGAATTATGGTCATTGGAGAAAAAAGAAGCAAAAAGAAGCGAACTTGGAGCAAAAAGGACAAAAATATGAAGATTTGATCTTGGGCACCGACAGCGCCATCGACTCCGCCAACGATGGGGTTTTCCCGAGAGTCCAGAATTAAATATTCTAGAAGGCCGTCAACGGCGCCATCGAGGCCGTCGATGGTGAGAATGATGGTTCTCTCAATACATGCATTGAATGTGGACGATTTTTGAAGGGACGCATAGGCAACTCTTGAAAACTCTTCTACAACTTTAAGAGAAACATTTTGGAGGCCAAAAAAGGCAGTGCAGAGTGTCCAGAGAGTGTTGAGAGGTCTACGGGTGTCTAGGGGAGTGTAATTTAGGGTTAGGTACTGTGAGGAATTCTTCCAGAGATTGTAAGAGTGGAAGGAAAGTGAGAGATTTCTTCCTCCTTGCCGTTTCGAAGGAGAATTCTGTGTGCTATAAACAAAGGAAGAGATTCAGAGGAACTTTAAGGAGTTACTTGGAGAGGAATTCGAGATAAGTTGTATTTACTTATTATAGTTTGTATGAGTTTACTTTTATATATGAAATCCAAGTTTTGTCGTATCTTCTCCATGAGTTCTGAGTAGTTTTCTCTATCTTTNATTTAGGACTGATTCGGAAGTGAGAATTGAAATGTAGGTCAATTCTCAAAATAAAGTGTCGGAATGTAAGGTACGACCTCAAATGTGAAGAATCAAAATTTAGGACTGATACAGAAGTGAGAATTGAAATGTAGGTCAATTCTCAAAAGAAAGTGTCGGAATGTAAGGTCCGACCTCAAATGCAAAGAACCGAAAAGGTAGGACTGATTCAAGAATGAGAATCGAAATGTAGGTCAATTCTCCAACGAAGGTGTCGGAATATAGGGTCCAACCTCAAATGTGAAGAATCAAAATTTAGGACTGATTCGGAAGTGAGAATTGAAATGTAGGTCAATTCTTATACGAAGGTGTCAGAATATAGGGTCCGACCTCAAATGTAAAGAATCAGAAATGTAGAACTGATTCAAGAATGAGAATCAAAATGTAGGTCAATTCTCAAACGAAGGTGTCGGAATATAGGGTTTGAACTCAAATATGAAGAATCAGAAACTGATTCGGAAGTGAGAATTGAAATGTAGGTCAATTCTCAAACGAAGGTGTCAGAATATAGGGTCCGACCGCAAATGTAAAGAATTAGAAAGGTAGAACTGATTCAATAATGAGAATCGAAATGCAGGTCAATTCTTAAACAAAGGTGCCAGAATATAGGGTACGACCTCAAATGTGAAGAATCAGAATTTAAGATTGATTCAGAAGTGAGAATTGAAATTTAGGTCAATTCTCAAACGAAGGTGTCGGAATATAGGGTCTGACCGCAAATGTAAAGAATCAAAAATGTAGAACTGATTCAAGAATGAGAATCCAAATGTAGGGAAATTCTCAAACGAAGGGGTCAGAATATAGGGTCCGACCTCAAATGTGAAGAATCAGAATTTAGGACTGATTTGGAAGTGAGAATTGAAATGTGGTCAATTCTCAAACGAAAGTGTTGGAATGTAGGGTCTGACCTCAAATGTGAAGAATCAGAATTTAGGACTGATTCGAAAGATTGCACAAATGTGAAGAATCAGAATTTAGGACTGATTCGGAAGTGAGAATTGAAATGTAGGTCAATTTGAAGGTGTCGGAATATAGGGTCCGACCTCAAATGTAAAGAATCAGAAAGGTAGAACTGATTCAAGGATGAGAATCAAAATGTAGGTCAATTCTCAAATGAAGGTGTCGAAATATAGGGTCCGACCTCAAATGTGAAGAATCAGAATTTAGGACTGATTCGGAAGTGAGAATTGAAATGTGGTCAATTCTCAAACGAAAGTGTTGGAATGTAGGGTCTGACCTCAAATGTGAAGAATCAGAATTTAGGACTGATTCGAAAGATTGCACAAATGTGAAGAATCAGAATTTAGGACTGATTCGGAAGTGAGAATTGAAATGTAGGTCAATTTAAAGGTGTTGGAATATAGGGTCCGACCACAAATGTAAAGAATCAGAAAGTTAGAACAGATTCAAGAATGAGAATCGAAATGTAGGTCAATTCTCAAACGAAGGTGTCGGAATATAGGGTCTGACCTCAAATGTGAAGAATCAAAATTTAGTACTGATTCAGAAGTGAGAATTGAAATGTAGGTGAATTCTCAAACGAAGGTGTCAAAATATAGGGTCCGACCTCAAATGTAAAGAATCAGAAAGGTAGAACTGATTCAAGAATGAGAATCGAAATGTAGGTCAATTCTCAAACGAAGGTGTCGGAATATAGGGTCCAACCTCAAATATAAAGAATCAGAAAGGTAGAACTGACTCAAGAATGAGAATCAAAATGTAGGTCAATTTTCAAACAAAGGTGTCGGAATATAGGGTCCGACCTCAAATGTGAAGAATCAGAATTTAGAACTGATTCGGATGTGAGAATTGAAATCTAGGTCAATTCTCAAACGAAGGTGTCAGAATATAAGGTCCGACCTTAAATGTAAAGATTCAGAAAGGTAGAACTTATTCAAGAATGAGAATCAAAATGTAAGTCAATTCTTAAACAAAGGTGTCAGAATATAGGGTCCGACCTCAAATGTGAAGAATCAGAATTTAGGACTGATTTGAAAGTGAGAATTGAAATGTAGGTCAATTCTCAAGAGAAAGTGTCAGGATGTAAGGTTTGACCTCGACTGTAATGAATAAAAAATTTAGTACTAATTCGGAAGATTGCGATAGGAGGGACTCCTAAAGCAACGCAGAATCGGATATAAAATCCTCAACCTCTGTAATTTGATTTGAAAGATTGCAATAGGATGAGATCCTAGAGCAACGCGGTATCGGATGTGAAATCCTCAACCTCTGGAATATCGCGTTTCGAATTTGTGGGAAACTAGTAGAATTTATGAAGATTGAAATTGGTGAGGAAAAAAATTGTGAAACTTTGTGAGATTTTGTGCAGAATGTGAAATTTTGCGAGGGTGTGTAGAGAGTTAGTGTAGATAACGATGGTTGTGCTGTGTGCACAAAGAGTAGGAAACTCCGAAAACAGAAGTATCCACTCAACAAGTTTATTTTATTTTCTTACTATTTTTGTCACAATTGATTTTTCAAAAATGTGTTTTAAAAGTTTTAATTTTAATTGGTTGATTTTCAAGAGAAATTTGTTTTGTTACAATTATCTTTTATTTGTGTTTTATTTGAAAATTTGTCGTTTCGTTCTTTGTTCATTAGAACTCCCCGGCTTTCATCCATCGCACAAAAGATAATTGACAAAAAGGCGCAACACGAGAGAAATTTCCATTAATCTGCTTCAATAAGGATGCAACAGATCAAACATAGGCTAATGCCTCAAAAAGAGTACATCATGTAATATGCGCTGTAATGCATTGAGAGTCTTCTCAAGATATGAGTACATCATAGAAAGATTACGTCAAATACATGCCATGCTTGTTAAAAGAAAGCAAGTGAGTCTTCTGCGCTTGGTATATCGAGCTCTTGATCAAGCAGACCTTCTGAGTCATGCTCCAGGATTAGAGATCCCTTCGCATGTATTCAGAGGTACAACCTTCTTATAGCTTGTAAGGAAACAATTCTTCCAACTCCGGGTCTAGCTGGAATCCATATGGTATCTTACTGTCATCCATCCTGCGGAAGGTCACAGACACCCTACGGTGTCGTACTCCTGGAATGCAGTGTTTGGCCACGTCTGCACTGTTGCCCTTGAGAACAAGTATTGAACCAACTGGGAGAGGAATTTCCACAGCTCCTCTGAATTCACCAGGGCCGATTACATCGATTTATTTTCCAAACAAAATATTGCTCTTACTCATGAATGAGACCGTGCAGAAAGGCCTCACAAATTCATGATGGTCAATGTGCGGAGGAATGCAATCACCTTCTTTGTAAATGTTGATGATGCAACTGTTAGGAATGCAAGTGGCGGGTAGGATATTCCACTTGACCACTCTCTTTATCATCCACTTGATCATCGGTGGTAACAGATCCACTTGGTCATTTTTGAGTATGCCAGGCAGATTCTCCTGTCTGTCGTTTGTAAAATTGTAGCAACACCCATACTTGATGGTGATTCTTCCTTTCCCCTCATCCATTTCTTTGGCTAGGAATACGTTCTTTCCATGAGAAGGCCTGCTCGACCTCTATCTCTCAAATTAAAGATGCTTCTTTCATTTGTTTCACAGAAAACTCTAGTATATAACTCCAGGACATCCAATATGTTGATAAACTTTCCTTGAACTTCTTCATAGAACTCAAATTCTCTCTTGTTTACCTTTCTTATTTCATAATATTCCACCATACCGGGAGCTGGCAGTTGTCTGGGGCGTTCTTTCCTCTGGGCCTTAACGGGAATCCAAACTAGTGCTGGCCGATCCGGAATATGAGATTCAGCCTTAAGCGGGATGTATGATCCTGGGCTCCACGTTGCACATTGATCTGTCCCCAGTGGGACATACGACACGTTTGCCACAAAATATGGAGTCTGAAACTCGTTGGTGCTTGCAGTGTACTCTTCTAAGGTACTGAAACGCTGTAGATGTAGGACACTGCAAATCTGGGCATTATACAAATGCGTCCGTGACTGATGTCCTGGCTGGTATCTCGACGTTGCATGTCTGGCAACCTCTACACAAGATATCTGGGGCTGGGGGTACAGCTGATCCTGTCAGAAATCCTGATTCTTCATCTTTATTGGGCAGGCTGACAGAAGTTTCTCTCAGCTCTGGATCGTAGATATGTCCCTCTGGAATGGGGGTAAGAAAACTATTTTTGCTTCTTTGGCGCTTGCGCTCCTGTCGCAAGAACGCTCTTTATTTCTTTCGGCTCGCATTTCTGCGTTGTGTTCTACAGAGCGGAGTATTTGGCAGTTGTTCAATGTGGTCAGCTATTAAGCCCCTCGCTGGAGTAGCTATCACGGAGGGCAGCCGGCTGGGCCCCTCCATCGGATCTTGTTCTGACATCACGTTTTTACCCTTACATGACGCGTCATCCTGAGTGGTCACCCTCAACAGTGAGGGTAGTCCCTTCTTTTCTTCATTGCTGACTATGCCCATTAGCTCACCGTTGTAGTCCATATTGACATGGTTGTAATCCATGTCAAAATCTATGACACCTCCTTGTGGCGCCATGTCTTCATTCAATGCGAGGTTCCAGCCGTCCTGGAAAGCAAAGATCAGCCTCTGTCCTGACATTTTTTCTGCAGAAAACAGAAAGAAACGTCAGTGGGCCGAAGTTTGGCATGAACAAGAATAAAATAGAGTATTTATTAATGTAAATTTTAGTTTGTTCTGGTGAAAAGGATTACTCATTTTATGTGTGAGTTTTGTTTTAATTTAATGGAATTTTAAATCCAAAAGTAGAAAGGAGAACGTGTGAAGTTCAAAAATTTTCTGAAAATTTTCATTAAATATGAGATTAATTACAAAATTTGGACCCGGTCATAGACATACGACCATATAGATAACCCTAAAATAATCAAGGTTTCAAAATTTCAAAGCAAGCAAAGGAAAGCAGAGGTAAGCGACATTAAGCAGCATCAAGTCGTGTAATAGGTCTTCAAGTATCGTCCATTTATTGGTAACATGGGTTTTTCACCCTGGAAGTCCACTAACTGGTAGGTTCCTCCTGTATAGACCTTCTCAACGACAAATGGTCCCTCCCAGGTTGGCTCGAACTTTCCACCTATTTTGCGACGAGCAAGAATAGGTCTTTTGAGGACAAGTATGAGGTCACCAATTTTAAATGTCCTTGGGCGGACCAATTTGTCATGGGCTTGTACCATCTTCACCTGGTAGAGCTCCAAATGTTGTTGTGCTTCCAATCGTTTTCCCTTGAGACTCTCCAGTTCTTCAAGCCTGAGTTTTGTGCTTTTTTCCGTTGTAAGTTGATTGGCAATGGCGACTCTGAGAGATGGTGTCTGGACCTCTAGTGGTAGCACAACCTTGGTCCAATACACGAGCATATAAGGTGTACACTGAGTGGGAGTCCTGAAAGTCGTCCGGTAGGCCCATAGGGCTTCTAACAGTTTGTTATGCCAATCCCTTTTATTTTCATCCAGTGTTTTTTCAAATCTGTACTTCTAACAATTTGTTATGCCAATCCCTTTTATTTTCATCTAGTGTTTTCTTCAAAATCTGTACCAGTGTCTTGTTGAAGGCTTTTGCCGTACTATTTGCTCTAGAGATAGTAAATTGTAGAGTATCTCCAATCTATCCCATGTCTTCTAACAAAATTATTGATTTTGGTGCTTTTGAAAGCTGTCCCATTGTCAGAGATTATTCTTCGCGGTACTCCGAAACGGTAGACGATCTGGCTTTTGAAAAATTGAAGGACGTGCTGTGCTGTAACCTCACATAATAATACTGCCTCTGCTCATTTGGAGAAGTAATCTGTAGGGGCAAGTATGAATCTGTGTCCTTTAGAAGATGGAGGGGCTACCGGACCTATTATGTCTGTGCCCCAACACTCGAATGGCTATGAGGCGGCAGTTGGGTGTAGCACATTCGAAGGCTGGTGTAAGACCACCCCATGCACCTGTCATTAGTGACATCTTCTGGCAGTACCCACGCAATCGGACATCATTGATGGCCAATAATATGCGAGTCTTTTAATCTTCATTTTCATTTTTGGTCCCGACTGGTGTGCGCCACACAATCCGACATGTACTTCTTTGATAATATTCTGTGCCTCGGCTCTGCTCAAACACCGTAGCCACATTTGGTCAAACGATCTTCTGTAGAAAATATTTACCACCAGGGCATAGGACATGACCCTTCTTGTGATGTGGTGTGCCTCAGACTTGTCATCTGGCAGCTTTCCAGTATGCAAATATTCTATTAATGGCTTGCGCCAATCTTTATTGACGTCTGCAACTGTATTCATGGTTTCTTCTTTTCCAAGTTTGTGAAGGGTTTCGAAGTCGCTTCCAGATAAGACTCGTCTTCCTTGCACCATGACTTCGATGGAATCCTCTGGGGGACACGCCATTTCCTTAGCGAGTTTTGCTAAAGCGTTGGCATGAGCATTATCTCCCCGAGGAATCCGGTAGAAAGTCACCTCAAGAATCTGCTCTAAGAGCTTCATCGCGTACAGATGGTATTCTGCTAATCTTCCTTTTAGAATTCTATATTGTCCGGTGATTTGCTGGATGACAAGTTGAGAGTCACCATAAATGTCAATGTTTATTATATCCATCAAAATTGCCAATCCTAATCCGGTGATTAAGGCTTCATACTCTACTTCATTGTTGGTACATGGCTCCGTTAGGTGGTAAGAAAACCTCAACATACCCTTATCTGGCGTAATAAAGATCAAACCGATCCCTGCCTTGCCTGGTGTAACTGTGCCTGATCCCTTGTTTTTCCTGGCTGATGAGGCACCGTCGAAGTACATTTCCTAGCGCTGCGCACTGGAAAATTCCATCTGTAGTATCTGCTCGTCCGGTAACTCGTCGTTGAGAGAGGACCCAGCTGACAGTGGGTGTGCAACGAGAAAATCTGCCAAAATCTGTCCCTTGATAGCACGGAGGGGCACAAAAGTAATATCAAATTGCAATAAGATCATTGACCATCTCGCTAAACGTCCGGAGAGTGTTGGTCGGGTCATCAAATATTGCAATGGATTAACTTTTGAAATTAGGGTGATCTTATGAGAAAGCATGTAATGTCTAAGCTTTTGAGCGGCAAAAATTATTGCTAGACAATGCTTCTCAATAGCCGGATACCTTACTTCCGTCGGAATTAGACGACGACTCAAGTAGTAGAGAGCATTTTCTTTTCCCTCCTCATTGACTTGGGCTAAGAGGGCTCCAAGAGAGTCATCCAAAGCCGCGGTATAGAGTATCAACGATTTTTTTGGGATAGGGGCTGCCAAAATTGGAGGTGTCATTAAATATTGTTTAACCTCCTCAAAGGCCCGCTGGCATTTCTCTTCCCAAATAAATTTTGGCATCCTTTTTAATTAATGCCGGGAAAGGCTGACACCTACCTGAGAGATTAGAAATAAAGCGTCTCAGATATGCCAACTTCCCCTGGAAGGAACGNCGTCGAAGTCCAAATATGCCAACGTACGTAGACTCATCAAGTTAAGAGATGCTCCAGGATCCACTAAAACTCTGGATAACACAAAACTGCCAGAGTTGACAGAAATGTAGAGCGGACGGTTGTAGTCGGCGGTACCGAGCAACAAGTCTTCATCTGTAAAGGTTACCCCTGACTGTTCTTTCATCGAGCAAACTTCATCTGAGGATTTGCTAGCCAGCTGAGCTAAGCAAATTTCTGGATCTAGCAAAGCTGTAACCAGAGACTCTCTCATCTCCTTTGNCTCATGTGTTGAAGCAATATCCACCATCATTTCTGGTATAGGTAGTGGAAACTCATGTTTTGGACATGCCTTGTTCAAATCTCTGAAGTCGACAAAAACGCGGATCTGTCCATTTTTCTTAAAAATCTCATGTGTTGAAGCGATATCCACCATCATCTCTGGTATAGGTAGTGGAAACTCGTCCATGCCTTGTTCAAATCTCTGAAGTCGACACAAACACGGATCTGCCCATTTTTCTTCTTAACAAGTTTTTTTTCAAGTCTCTGAAGTCGACGCAAACGCGGATCTGTCCATTTTTCTTTTTAACAGGTACAATGCACATGGAGTACTGCTCTTCTTTAACGAAACTGGCGTCTATCAATTTCTTTACCTCGTCGATGACTTGTTGTTCTATTTCGAGGCGCATTCTCCTGGGAGCTTGTTTTACTGGGGCTACATTCTTGTTCACCCCAAGTTTATGGACTGCAACCTCTGCGAAGCCCTGGCATTTCATCATAGCTCCATGCGAAGCAATCTTTGAATTTTGCTTATAGTTTGACCAGTTCTGTAGATTCTTCGTCATTAAGTAGAGAACTTATAAATGTGGGCCGGGGTCGTTCTTCAGTCCTGAGGTTAATCTCTTTAAATTCATCAATAGTGGATTTAATTTCTTCCTCAAATTCTGGCAGAGCATCCTCTATTGATTGATCAACAGAGTCATCCTCTATATCGAGACAATCCTCTTCTGACTTACTAGTAACAACCATGCAAAATTCAGAATCGTCGA
>JXCR01142044.1:55062-67315 GCA_002079205.1 Phalaenopsis hybrid cultivar
ATTTTATTTGAAAATCAAAATAGGGGTATTAAATTGATTAATTATTGACTTCAAAAGTCATACCCCTAAGTCCAAGATCATTTAATTTTAATACACTTCCAAATTTTAATAATTTAGGAATTTATTAGTCTTAATTAGGAAAATAAGATTGGTTTCTACCAATTAACCCCTTTGTGTTTCAAGCATCAAATAAATTGATTAAGATCAGAGGTTACCCATTTTCCCTCCTTAAATTAGGCCTAAATGTTAATTAGGGCAAGGTTTCCAAAATTACACATTTGCCCCTAAGGCTCTAACACTTCATAATTTATCAAATTAAACTCAAATGACTTTGAAATTTTTATCCTACCTCATTCATGGGTCAATTAAGACATCAGAGGAGAAAATATGATTTTTCAAAATGCAATTTAATTTATATAATTATTTTCATGCAAAAATAGGATTTTTCAAAGAAAATTCCTAGCTTAACCAAAGTAAGTTGTAATCCCTTGAAATTTTACTGAAGATAGACCTAGAACAAAGAAGCCTTTGGATCAAATTTCACAAATTTTTGAGTTATCTGTGATTTATTAGAATTATTTTAATTTCTGGGCTATTTAATAAAAATAAAATATTTTGGATGATGAAAATTAAGTTTTCTATTTTTCAAAAATCTCCCCAAGGTCAAAAAACTCTAAGGAGCAATCTTTATATTTTTCTAATTTTTTCTTGATTTATTGGAATTATTTTAGTGAAAACTCATTTTTAGCCTTTTAAAAATTATTTCTAAGCTTTGAAAATAAATATCTTTATTTAGAAAATCAGGAAAAATATTCTAATTGTTCCTAAGTGACTAGGAAACAATTTATAACATCTTCATCAGTTTTATTATTTTTGTGATTTTTTATGAATATTTAATTATTTAAATATTTAAAATAGGCCAAAAATCAAGTTCTTAATTTAAATATAATTTTATTTTTAGAAAATATCCCTGATCACAGATAACTCAAAAAACTAAGTTTCATAATTTTTTGAGTTAGATAATCATTTAAGTGCCAAGAGTGATATTTATTTTTAAAAATCAATTTAAGTTATGAAATAAACTCAAAATATTTTGAAATTTTTATGATGATTTCTATGGATCATAGATCATAGTGGACATCATAAACCAAGTCATTTAAATGTTTATATTTTTCAAAATCAATTATCTTAGTGATTTAGTATTTAAAAATTTTAAGGATATTTTAAATGACTTAACCCATGAAATTATTTTTAAAGGTTTCTCTAGTTGTGGCAGACCTTTCAAAATTTTCTTAGAATTTTATAATCAAAATGCTAATTTTCATGATTATTTCAAGGAAATAATGTGAAATAACTTGAAAAATATGGATCCCCATATAGAGACCTCCTCTGACTTTGGAAAAATCAGAGAATGTTCCCCCTTGCAGAGGCTACAATATGTCAAAATTTCAAGTCAAGGTGGTGTGTCAATATGCATGGAGAATCAAATAGTTTTAGATAGTATTTAATTAATTAAAAATATTTTATGCATCAAATGGGCTTGAAAATTATTCCACATTATTCTCCTCTGTTCACTGAGCAAGAGGGTATTTTTATTTTATTTTTGTGATTTTTCTACACAAAGTTATGGATTTTCTAAGTTAAGGGTATTTAAATAAATAGGAAAAAGCCCTATTTATCTATTTAAACAGCGCGTGCTGACTAGATCCTAGGCAGCTCCGAAGGCATGCGTGGCGCACTCTGGTTGGACGCCGCCGTCCATGTAGCTGCTGACTCGGCCCGCAGTTTATGTCCCGAAGCGCTGTCCGGCTCGATCTCCCCCGTTCATTTGATACATGCTTGATCGAACGGCTCTCCGTCATCGTCCCCAATGGAATGATCCCGTGCCCATCCACACTAAAACCTTAAGATCTCGGCCTAGACTCAACTGAATCACTTCGGGTTTGATCCTATGGACCCGTCTAAGTGAGACGAACATATCCATGCGGTTAAGATGGCATGAAATCAAGCTTACGTAAATGGAGAATCAAAATAAGCTCGGGAGGAGGAGGAGTTTTATACCTTTGCTCTGAGAATGGAAGCTTTGAACAAAGGTGCTCGGTACGTTCTTTGGGGTCCAAGGCGGCTAGGGATTAAGTCCCTGGTCTTGGTGTAAGGCCTAAATATGAATTTGATCACGACCGGATTTGGGTGTTGGTCTAGAGCTATGGTAGAGGCTCTGTGAAAGGGGGATTTGATGGTGCTCTTGCTTCTTTCACTCTTGTGAAGGTGTGAGCACAAGAAATTGAAGTTTGGTGGAGTGTGGAGGTCTATTGGGTTCTGTCCTAGTTTCCGACAAGGTTTCAAGCTCAAAATTAAGCTCCGGGGAATGAGTGAGGAAAAATGGTTGGGATGCACTGAGGGGATCTTAGGGAAGCTCTGTGTAAAGTTTGGAGAGGCCTCTCTGAGAAATTTTTAGCACTTAGATCAGTGGCCATAAAGGCGGCCTTTTATAAAAATGGGGTTATGGTGGCTATCTTGGCTAATTAGGAGGTGCAATGTGGTGCTTAGGTGGAGGGCAGAGGAGCTCCATAGTTTGATTGGGATGAGCTGGCCTCTAGGTTTGATTTGGGTGAGATGCCATGGGGGTGGCTCTTGGTTTTGGGCTTTTCTGACCACTAGGCTTGCCGGCCGGCCAGGGGGAGGTGGCTAGGAGCTCAGGGAACCCAGAGGAATCCATCACAGCAATTTAATGCAAATGTGCTTGGATTTGGCAAAGATATCTTAAGCATGTGCAATTTTGGAAATAAGATCCCTTAATTTAGGGGACCCTTTGTCCATGGATTGATTTAGGTGGTTTCATGGTGTTTGGACTGGTCACTAGGTCCAACTAATGGTTGTTGTGGAGTTAATTTGGTAGCTTTATGGTGGTTAGGTCACATTTAGTGCATGGGTCCAAGTGGGTGCAAATGACCAAAACTTGTATTTGGCCTAGGTTAGCCATGTCAATTGGCTCAATTGATTATTGTATTTAGTGTAGATGATCACAAGGAACAACTTTGGTGAAGATTAGAAATGGTTTTGAGCTCAATTGGAGGGTCAATTTGAGGGAATTTTGAACTTTAATCAAATTGGTCATGTTGGGCTAGGCTTGGGTCTAGCTTGTGTCAGTCTTGGGCTAAGTCCAAATTGATTTTTATAAATGGTCAATAGGGACCTCATGAAGAGTTTTCAACATGAATTGGATGCCAATTTTGAGGTTAAAGTAATCAATTGGGTGAAATTTGGGGACTTAGCCAATTTGGGGCTAAATTTGGGAATTTTTGATTTAGGCCAAAATAAAACGGATTTGAAACTTCACCAAGGTCAAATTGATGATTTATTTTGATTTATAGGAATTTAATAAAGATTTTAAACATTAATTAAGGTCAATTGACTAGGCTATGGGTTCAATTGGGTCAGATTAAATCATATGGTCAAAATTGGGGTTTTGACCTAAATCAAAATTGGGCTGAAATCATGGACCAATTGAGCTTGGATTTAGTTTAATTTGGTCATATAAAAAGTGAGTTTGAGTTTAGGATTGGAATTTTGGTCAATTGAGATCAAATTGGTGGATATTTGAGATGGATTTGGGGAATTTTGGGTCGTGAATTTGAGTTTAGGATTGGATTTGGGGTCAATTGAGACCCAATTGATGGACATTTGAGTTGGATTTGGGGAAATTTGGGTCTTCTCAATTGAGATCAAATTTATGGACATTTGAGTTGGATTTGGGGAAATTTGGGTCTTTAAGAGCAATTTGGGGATTTTGGTTAAAGATGGTCAAATTGGCCAAAGTGGGTCATGTGGTAGTTGAGTTGGTTAAAGATGGTCAAATTGGCCAAATTGGGTCATGTAGTAGTTGAAAAAAATAAAATTGGGAATATTTAGGATTTATTGGGATTTTATGGGAATTTTTGGAATTTTGGGATTTTGGGCCAAAGAGGGGTATTTTGGTAATTAGGGGGTGCCTTAGGGGTCAAAAGGCCAAGATGGGTATTTTGGTAGAGTTGAGGCACCAATCATCACCAATAAGCCATGGACCAAAGGAAGCCCCATTTTGGGTCCTCTACATAGTGGTCTTAGCCAAACCATAACCCTAGGGCTAGTAGGTTTAGGGGACCATCTACATGAGTATCCCAAAAGATCAAGGGATCTAGACTGGAAGTTTGAGTTCAGAGTTGTGAGTGAATGTGGGTGTAGATGAGTGTAGTGAATGCCTTAGCTCCAGACCAAGACCCAGGGTCAACCCTAAGGTTCAGCAATCTTAAGGGTGACTCATCTTGAGTTTCCCCACTGTGACCTCACCTACTTGGTATTTAGAGGTTGAGAGCAATATGTGGAACTCCAAGTTGAGTAAAGAAGAGGGTAGAATTTCTAATGGTGAGGGTTCCAAGTCTAGTTTTCTTGGAATAGTCAAAAGGAAAAGTCTTATGGCTAGACCTTAGACTACTAAAGAGGAAAAACTAAACCTCAACAAAAAATGAGGTCAACAGAACTTCACATTCCTCTTGTTAAAGTCAAAAAATTTTACCTTTCTTCACTTTATAAATTCATATTAGTTTATGATTTTTCATAAAGTTTCATTATTTTCTTTTTACATGAAACTCTAAAATTCTTAATAATTCAAAAATAGAATTTCCTTTACTTAAAATAAAAAAACATAGTTTTATCTTATCATACCAAACATCTTTAACTTAAAAATTGACATTCATTTTTAATAAATTTTACCTAATTTACCATAATATTCATAAACATAAGTATAGTCATTTATAGTCAAATCTTAATGTCCCAGGCCATGTTAACTTAATTTTAAAAATATAGTTAATTAAGGACAAATTAAATTTAGTTTACTTCTTTTTAACCAAAACTTAAATTTTTAAGTAATTTAAAACTGCGTTAGTACAGAATTTAGTTGATGAAAGAAAATAGTAAGTGCATAGAAATAAAAACTAACATGTAGAGGATTTCTGAGTATGAAACTCGGCCCTGACATACTGCGGGTACTAAATTTAAAAATACATACAGGCTTTAAAGAATTAAATGAAACATAATATATTTTAAAGGATTTGCTGAAAATTAAAAATCGAAACAAAAATTGAAAATATTAAAAATGCAGAAAAAATAAAAATCTACAATTATTATTACAAATTAGGTCCACAACACATCATTAAAATGAAAATTCTTACTACAATAGTTTTAAAATGACAACAAATAACAACCAAGAAAAATAACAACAAACATCAAACAAACTAACTCCTAATATATCAATCTTCATTGCCTTCCTCGTCATCATCATCATCATCTTCTTCTTCTTCTTCTTCATCATGATCTGGAGCATAAGGAGTGAAGCTAGGGCAAGTTGAAAATTCCACATTATACTCATCCCTAAGATATCTAACCATAGCCTCCTCATAAGCTATATCATACTGAACTCTCCTCTGCTTATAGTCATCATTGTAAACATTCCTTGCTTCAATTCCTCCAATCCTATTTTGCATTTCACAATATCCATTTGTTAAATCATGAACTTCTCCATAATATTTTCAAGTGAAGCTGAGCGAGAAGTAGATGCCCCTGCAGCAAATGTTGAGGGTCTATCACTACCTCCACTACTGGACTCAACAAATGATTCAACTCTTTAAACTGTATGCTTCCTAATAGGATTTTATGGCTGCAGCTTTTCCTCATTTCTATTGGATTCTACTTCTGATTGTTCACATAAAGTGAAAATCAGGGCAGGGTAACCCAAACCACTAGCTGTAGCACTGCTAGCTATACTCCGAGCATGATGAACTATAAGAGCACCAACATCTACTGCCTTCATTTTCTGCATGTAAAATTTTAGCACAGTTCTATCCTTCGTTACTTCACTCATGTGATTTGTTGGCAGTAATTTAGCAGAGATGAAGTGGTGCCATACCTTTGACTGGATAATCATCATGGAAGCAGAGAAGTTAACTTTCTTATTATTTTTAATCTTCCATTAGTCCAGAAAGGCAACCACTTCATCAAGGGATGAATCAGTCATCACAAATGCAGCATATTCACAATGAAATACATTTCTCAACCCATAAAATGCACTGATCCTTTCTCTAGAAAACTCAACTTGCTTACCTCTCACAAGGATGTGATCGTCAGTGGTGAACCGTAAGTTGGCATAAAACTCCCGAATCATAGGAACAATCGCTAATACAGTGAAGTAGCAAAACCTCTCCCAATTCTGGCGATGATCAACATCTCAATATCACCACTAGGGTTAGCAAATGCTCATTCTTGGATTAGCTTTCTTGATTCCATTTGAGTATTATAACAATGTTGGGCTTTAAAATTGACAAATTTTCTCGAATTAAAATCTCCTGTCGGCTTCCCTCTCTTTACTCGTGGAGCCATTTGAATTTATATGAAAATCCAAATAAAATACAAATAAATCATAAAATAAAAAATCTAACTTCCCAAGTAAAATTATTTTGTAAGAAACTTTTCACAATGGGTTTTCTTCAAGCTTTTCCATCAAAACTCCCAAATTTCGGATCTTCCATAGTGTAGGAAAAATTCATGGTGAAAATCAAAATTTCTAAGTTAAAGTGAAGCTCTTACCAATTGAAGATAAAGTCTAAGATCTTTGGCCTTCGAAATCTTCTCTAACGTGCACTATGTGAAGCCCTAGGTCATGATTTAGAAGTAAGAGACGACCAAAGCAGTAAAAATGGTGCTTTACTGGGTAACTTTGTTGTTTTTTAGGTAATCTGGTGTTTACTGGAATTTGGCGCTTCAGGAACCAATCTGGCGTATCCAGTGCCAACTCTCTTTCAATTGGCGCTTCAAGCGCCAATTTGGCGCATTAGACGCCAACACCTTAATTTTTCTAGATTTGGCTTTCTGAGGAAATCTGCTGCGTACCGCTTTACGTTAACCTCTAATTTAAATAAATAAACATTTATACTCATAATTAAATACTAATCTAACATAAAAATTTCACAAACAACACAAAAACTCACTTATATACATAAAATCAGTGCTATTACAAACTAACAATTTTCAAGCCAACAAACATCTAATTCAGTATCCAAAGCAAACCAAACATCCTAACATTGAATTCTAAAACATCAAAATACTAAACAAAAACATAAAAAGAGTTCATCAACGAAAGTAAATGCAATCCAACACAACAATATAACTAAAACAAGCTTTACTAGACGAACGTTATGTGCATAAAGTAAGTTCAAACATCTTCTTCGCTCTCATCCTCTTGGATTTCTCCCATAGATTGATAGTGTATGTACAAGTTGTAGAAGAGTCGATATAGAAGTTCATCAGTTGAATCTTCCTCAATCCAAGCATGTTTCATGTACATACGTACCAAACCATCTTCAATACGACCAGTATGTTCAAAATGTTCCTTCAGCCTCCAATCTAGATGATCCAACATTTCAAAAACATTCTCAATTGCATGCATAAGGTTTTGTACCTATTTTTATATCTTCTAGATCCTTTTCAAAAGTACTTTCAAATTGAAGTAAGGCTGAGTAGGTGATGAATTTTGGGATGCTTGATCCATCAGTACATTCATATCATTCTCATCTCTCATTCCAATACAGTTGCAATAGACTTCTGGGTCCATCAGCTTCCAAGGAAGAAGCAATTTCTCCCAACTCTCATAAGGTACTTGTGATTGACTGCATAGTAGGAAAATTGTGGATGGATGTCTCAGTCCACTTGCAGATCCATTGACAATTAAACCCAAAACAGATTTCACAATTATTACATCAATATCAATAGGTTTTCCTGTTTAAATACAGTAATTTAGAATAACACTCTCCTTAGTTACCCTACTGATTTTGACAGTGGGAAGTAATTTTGATGTAATAAAGAAATGCCACACCTTAGATGCAAGATTTAACAATGATGAAGAAAAACTTACATTTCCATCATCTATGGCCTCCCAATTTCCATCTTCATCCTTAAGGGATCGATAGAGTTTATTCATATTATCTCTTGTAGGGGTAAAATTTTCATAATGACAAATAGAAACACATTCAATCATAAACATCTCATTTATTCTTGAAGGAGTGAATTACACAAACCTGCCTCACACATAGACAATTCCCTGGTTGATTCCATGTAGATTTGCATAAAACTCTTTCACCATAGGAACAACTACAGTGGAAGTAGTGTAACAAAGCACTTCCCAACATATCTATGCAATAATCTCTTCTAATCGAGTATTCGATGTGTTGAATACTCGATTCACAAATCTCCTTTCCTTGATTAGCCTCTTCTTCATAAGAACTCGATCATGTAACTTACGCAGATCAAAACTGACAAACTTTCTCCAGTTGAAACTTCCAAACTCATAGAATATTTAGACTGGGAAGCCATAGGAATTGAAAACTAGTAACTCTTCCCTCATTCCCCCCTAAAATGGCTTTTGGAGTTAGTTTTTGGGAGTTATAAGGAGAAGAACCCCCCAAAACCTCCAAAAACCATCTTTTGAAACATTTTTAGTCATTTTCATCGTCGCAGTGCTTCAGGTGCTAATTCTAGAGCTTCAGGTGCTAGCTCTCTGGAATGTGGCGCTTCAGGGTGCATCAGGTCCCAGTTCCAAAAAATTCGTCATTTGATTTTGATCCTATAAATTCTCAATTCTTACTTAAATTTCGGTAAATAAAGATGTTTCTAAATATTTTCTTAATTTTAAACTTCTCAAATACATGAAATTTATAAAAGTAAAAATATAAATATATGTTAAATCTTTTGAACAAAAACATAAAAGTAAAATAAAGAATGATAAATATGAATTGCCTCCCACAAAACGCTTGGTTGATCTCGTCAACCCGACATTCCGAATCTTTGTTCTAGGTGACCCAATAGTATGGTCTCTTTAAAAAGTGATCTTCGACCATCAAAATATGGTTTTAATTTGTGTCCATTCACTTTAAATATCCTTCTAGTCTTGGGATCTTCAATATTAAAAGCTCCATAGGGATAGACTTTTACAATTTTGAATGGCCCTTTCCACTTAGACTTCAATTTTCTAAGAAATAATTTCAATCATATATTGTATAATAAAACTTCCTGTCCTGGCTCAATTTTTTTTTATTATCTGTCGATCATGTCATTCTTTCATTCTTTCCTTATAAATCCCAACGTTATTGTAAGATTCATTCGTAATTTCTTCAAGCTCATTCAATTGTAATAATTTTTCTTACCAGCATTATTTAAATTGAAATTGAATTCTTTAATAGTCCAATAAGATTTATGCTCAAATTTTACAAGTGACAAGTCTTCCCAAAAATTAATCTACGGTGACATTCCTATATGTGTCTTATAAGCTGTCTTATATTCCCATAATGCAATATATAACCTTACAACCAATATATTTTATTAGGATTTAAACTTTTTCCTAAAATTCTTTTAATTTTTGTGAGCACTTAAATGTTTAGGAGTTGCCCGTTGGAAGCTGTCGGTCGACGGAATCAAAATCTCGTTATCCACTTCAGAAAGACATTTAATTTACACACACACACACACACACACACACACACACACACACACACACACACNATGTCTGAAAATCTCTCCAACTAACTCCCCAATTTTAGAACTTTCAAAACTTTCCCAGTACTTTCACGACTCCTTTCAAAGTTTCAGTCTTCCTTCTTTTATAATTCTCCAAAAGGTGTTTTGGTATCTCTTCAAAATGTGTCTTGATTCGATGTATTTCCCCAAGAGATGCATCCTTTCGCAATATTTTTTGTCCATGGTGGTTGTAACCACCTATTAAGTCAATATGTGCCTCAAAAACCTCTTCAAAATTTGCAAAAACTGAATTTACTCATCCAATAACTGTCACTAGCGCTTAAGCGCGAGGCCTCTGATACTTAGGCGCGACTTCTCTGTTTAACCGGCACGTAAGCGTCGGATCTAGCGCTTAGGCGTCAAAACACTTTTGCACATTTTTCACCTATTTCCTCTAAATTTGATCATTTTTCACTCCTTTAAGCATTTTTCACATTTTTACCTGAACCTGAAAGAAAAAGACAAAAATATCTTTCATTAAAGCGCAATATCTAAAAAATATGTCTAAAAACACTATATATTTTAGGTGTATCAGTATCCTAACCAGCGACTGACTTAGTATGGCGTGCGCCCGCTACCAAACCATGAAACATTCAAACAAACTTCATTAAGGCTTTCAATGGTTGAGTTAGTAGAGGCAATACAAAATAAAAAATACTACTTTAAGTGAGCTCCTTTGATGAAGACCAAATCTTACCTTCAAGATTCTAAAAAGGCGCTTATCATCGTGACCACAGATACGATATAGAGGACTGAAGAGACCTTCCAAGTTTAATTGAAGAGTTAACTAAATCCAAGAAATTAGTGGCATGAGGAGCCACAATCCAGTAGCAAGGGAAGGCTCTAAATTAGGAAATATCGAGCAAGCTAGTTTGAGTCTACAAAATATGTATCATTGGCATAGTTCATTCAATCATTGAAGGAGATGGAGACTCATCCCACGAGTAAGCCTGAAGTGGCTCAATCATGAGGGCTATGTATAATCTATCATAACCAAATGTAGCTCACATCCTCCCAGACCCTTCACCAGCGAAGACTTTCCCCTATGGGTAATCCCTACAACGAGGTTATAATCATTATCGCGTTGATTGCTAACTACAAGATTGATAGCACCCTCATCAACACTAGCACCTTTGTGAATATTCTCTTCAAAATAAGTGTTCGACAAGATGGCCTCATGTGTGAATGATTGATAGCTGCAGTCAGACCACTCTATGGTTTTTATAGGGGTAGAACTGGGCCATAAGAACCATTGATGTACTGATCACCTAGGAGAAAAAGATAAGCAGTTTACCAATATGGCAGACTTCATATTGGTCAACTGATCATTTACCTATAATGTTATCTTCAATAATTTCCTACTAAATTATTTTAGCGGTATCACCTTTACATGCCAAGTGGTTGTGAAGTTCTCAAGCGATGGATGGGTAATCACCAACCATGATGCTCTCAAAAAACTCACACATGTTATAACCAGGCAGTCAAAAGTGTCCCACAAGAACCCCTTGAACTTGAAAAACTTGCAATAAGAGATACTCAAGATTAGTGAGACCACCCATCAGATTCCATGACTGAAGGAGACACTGGTAATTTTATTTTCTATTAAGTGAAGCCTTTGATGCAAGTCAAAATGATGTGCTAATTGACATCCTCTAAGGCCATCAAAATAGCTTTGCCTAGTCTATCACCAAGATGTCTGGTATAACAATTGACGTTTCATGCTATTACCTAAATGTCAACCTAATGGCTTGATTGATGAAGCATACAATGAGGATGTTATCAGTCACATTGGTTGAGCCAATCTGAGAGGAGGTCCAAAAACTGTTGAAAGTTGGCTACATTTGAGAGGTATAGTACCCAATATGGGTGTCAAATGTTTTCATGACTCATAAAATGAATAGCAACTGGAGAATGTTTGTTGACTTCACAAATTTGAACACTACTTGCCTGAAGGATAGCTGCCTCTTACCATAGTAGACAAGCTCGTAGATGTAGCGGTCGGCCATTCAGAAATGAGCTTCCTCGATGCCTTCTTCAACTAGAAACTAAATAAGATGCAACCAGTCAATACTAAAGAGAATTCATTCATCACTAGCAAGTGAGTGTATTACTGTATTGTAATTCCCTTTGAGCTGAAAATTTTTTGCACTACTTACAGGTGCATGATAGATGTTTTTTTGCTAAATAGAAAGAAAAAAAATGAATTATATGTGGATGATATCTTAATGAAAAGTAAAACACCCAAACAACATAAGAAATATTTAAAACAGACATTTGAAACTTTGAGAAAAACTAATATGAAGATCAATCATCTTAAGTATACATTCACAACATCAACAGACAAAATCTTAGGCTTTCTCCTAAACCCGGAGAGAATAAAGGTTAACCTGATAAAGGTTCAGACACAAATCAACATGTCATCTCCCTGAAATACCAAGAATGTCCAAATATTGACTGGTCGGATCATGGGCATGAGTTGGTTCATCTTAAAATTGGATCATAAGCATGCTGCTTTCATTAAAGCATTGAGGCAAGTGACGAATTTTATCTGATCAAATTAATGTAAATAAGCATTTAGAAAATTTTATCTCATCACCACTCCTTCAAAGCCCAAAACCAAATGAAGAACTCTCCTTGTACTCGAGAGTCA
>JXCR01142044.1:69662-183403 GCA_002079205.1 Phalaenopsis hybrid cultivar
GGAATATTCTCTCCCGTGTTATTCTTGTGTTATTGTGTGTTATTCATGTGTTATTCATGTGTTATTGTGTTATTATAACACCAGGGATATTCCCAGAATACAATAACACACAATAACACATGAATAACACGGGGGGGAATATTCCCCGTGTTACTGCGCCGTTTTTTTTTTTTCTGCGTCGCGCGGGATACGTGGCGTGATTTTATTGTGTGCGCACCTTCCTCTACGTGCGTAGTACTGATGTAATATTTTTTCATGATAATGTGTATGAGGTCGCGCGGGATATCATGGCGTGATTTTATTGGATACGCACGTTTCTCTACATGCGTAGTACTGATGTAATATTTTTTCCTTTTAATTGTTCTAGAAGAGAGCCTGTTGGTAAAGTTGAAGGTGATCGATGAAGATCCCAACGAGAAAAGGGTAGACTAGAGGTTGTTATTACCCCTAGAAAGGTTGTTATGAACAAGGGTAATGAATCCTTTACTCTGTTGACTTTATATGATTTCTATTTTGTTCCTCCTAGGATGTATAATACTAAGATTCATGATTGTGACTACATCTTGTCTATTTTTTTATGAGTGTCACAGACAATATCAATAACAACTAACCTAACTCAGATTAAAATCTCAATCCTAGGGATAATTCTTAAATCGCATCAAATCCTGATGGGCTAGCTAGAGAAGATAATTATAGTTCTGATAGTGATGTCAATATTTTCCACTTTTACGGGTCTTCTATAGCAATCAAACAAGCGCAGATTTCAAAGATTCTCTTAGGGAGCCATCTGGTGTTGTTGAAGAGGCTGCTCCAATTTCTCCTTCGAAAGAGACAACTGAAGAAAATCTTCATGGCAGCAATTTACTATCTCCACGAATGACAGATAAGGATAAAGTTGAACAGGTCATTGCTTTGAATGATAGTTCCCCCTATACAAGATTCCCCTCTTCAAGAAGAGCTTATAGAGGTACAAACAAACGTGGACTATAATGTCCAGGCCCACTCAAGGAAATTACCAGCTAAGTTAAGAATTTAGACAACATAGAAAGAGTAGTCGTTGCAAAATCAAGAGAAGAATAACATGGAGAACATGAGGGGCCGCTTCCTTACACTAGGGAGCCATTTTTCAAGCAGAAGAAGAGAAGAAAACTTGAGAGAAAAGGTTACAAGAGAAAGGAAAGTATCTCCACAACTATTACACTTCTTTTTATAGGTCCGAAGTGAATCCCAACTATTGCAGGGCAAAATTGGACGTGGCAGTCTAGAAAACTCAAACATAGACGACTAGTGCGGAGACCAAGAAAAAACATCATTTCACTTAATAACATATTTTACATAATCATTACATATCTCCAACTCAACACGGAGTATGAAAGAAACTTATACATGTGTCTAAAGCCGCCTTAAGAGAGACATGCCCCAGCCAAACTAGCATCCAGAACAAAAATTCACCAATAGACCTAAACTGACCAAACCTATTGGACTCGGTCTAGGCTCGGAAGGCCCGCCACGAGCTAGCAAGCTCTTGTTGGAGATTCGATGTCATCTACTTCAACACTAAAATATCTTCTTCCAACCACACCACACGGGTTGATACGGTGTGCTCTTCCGAGCTCAATAGAAGGTTGCCATCACAAGCAAACGATTCAACAGACCAAACCAAAAAGGCTAATCGAATAAGGAGACGAACAACTCGCTAATTTAGGAGTAAACTAGACAGAGATTCTACTAATAACTATTTGGTCATAGTAATGATTATCTTGACGATTACAACAGCTGACCGACGATAGAGAATTTCATATGCATTATCGATATTTCACAACATGATTCCTATCTACTATAAATATAAGATAGTTTCATGTAAAGGGAAGATTTTTTTGGAAAAATGCACGAGACTATATTATTGACACTTCCGAGGCTCTTAAGCCTCCCTCCTTTACGCTCTATATTTTGGGTGTGATTCGCTGACAAATCTAGGTTCAACACTCACAAACAAGAAAAATGAGATATAAGTTTACATCGAAGAGACAAATTAGCTCAATATTAAAAACAATACAACTAATATAATCAACTTAACGGTTGGAACCCGGACTCAAATTATGCCCAAAAATTAGAAGAAGAAAAAAAAGTTTGAAAAAAAAAGTAGTACAAAATCAAAAGATGAAATCAATGGTTACCACTCAGGAGACTCCCCCGTCTCTCTCTTTGGGAGATGCCAATGGTGACACCTTTAGTTTTTTTTATTAAAGTGACGTCGATGTCGGCGCTTCCTTCCTTCCTTCAAAACCAAAGCTCATGTTTTTTTTCTCGAATGCCATTCATTTCAATCAGAGCAAGGCTTGTGCTTTATTCCCACAAATGGTGTGGTTGCCTATGTCTGATCGAGCTTAGCCAGCTTGAGCAATCAATTAACAACTGCAGCCAACGTGATGAGTCTTCGAAGAGGCAGAAGGATTTGTGGATACACCATTGTTAAAATACTCAAACTTGATTTTTTTGTGAGCAGCTTGCTGGTGGAATGAACTTCACGTGCAGGTCATATCTTACGCAAAGATTGTATATGACCTTATGCCTGTGACAAACATAGTCTAATTCAGCTATGATTTTTGCTCAACGAAGTCATGGCGCTATCGGAAAGCTATAAAACTCTTCCATCAAATGTAAATCTACGGGTCCTTGCCTGTTTATTTAGCATTTACTGTTGTCTTGACTAAAAAAAAGGCTATGAGAATATATTTTTTTTGAAAAAAAGTGTAAAATCAAACTTATTAAGAAAAAGAAAACACTAAATCAATAAGAATACTAAACAATTCTTTATTTTATATAAAACTGCAAATAAAATAAAAATAAAACAAACTAAAAGCAAAAACTAAAAACTAAAAAAGAATCAAATGACCCCTAAATTACCTATAGTNCACGTGCAGGTCATATCTTACGCAAAGATTGTATATGACCTTATGCCTGTGACAAACACAGTCTAATTCAGCTATGTTTTTTGCTCAACGAAGTCATGGCGCTATAGGAAAGCTATAAAACTCTTCCATCAAATGTAAATCTACGGGTCCTTGACTGTTTATTTAGCATTTACTGTTGTCCTGACTAAAAAAAAGGCTATGAGAATATATTTTTTTTTGAAAAAAAGTGTAAAATCAAACTTATCAAGAAAAAAAAACACTAAATCAATAAGAATACTAAACAAGTCTTTATTTTATATAAATCTGCAAATAAAATAAAAATAAAACAAACTAAAAACTAAAAAAGAATCAAATGACCCCTAAATTACCTATAGTTTTAAGATACTCAAACAAGTCAACCAAGTGCAAACAAAATACTTAAGAAAAAAAACCTTTAAACCATGGAAATTTGATCAAAATGAGAATATGAAATTGAGATTGAAGTGCCTTTTCTCTAAGTAGTGACACTCATAATAAGATTGAAGTAGAGATTTTTAGCCACATATGAGGGAGTCAAAAGGGAACCACCCCCACTAAAGGTAATGTTGTCACTATGAAGCAAGCTAAATATAGCATACGAACTCATAAAGAATCTTAGAACCATTAAACTAGAGATCATTAAATATAGAAATAGATTAGCTATCTCCATTTTTTGCCTTTATGATATTTTTCAACCCACCTCAGCCGAATTCAATCGTTAGAAAACGTTTAAAGTTCTGCTGAACCTTGGCGTTTTGTTGGTTTGCATTAATGGAGCTTTGTTGGTTTACATTAGTGGGATGTTATAAGCAAATCAAGTCGTAAGTTTGTTATGAGTAATTAGGTATTCACATATACACGAGGGGTATTAAGTAGTGTGAATTTAGCTTTAAGTTAAAATTCTCTTAGAATATTTAAATTATTATGGTAGCTATAACTTATGTGCAATCTTTGGGGCTTATATGAATTTAAAAATGATCAAGTTTTACATCTTTTGTATGCCTTCATTTCTTATTCTTATAGTTCATTTTATTTTGCTTTGCCTGAGAGCTAGCAAAATGTGAAGTTTCAAGGATACTTGAAGTGAATTCTATATCACTAACTAAATTACATTTTAACTTGATATATAGTTCGTTCTCAGTTTATTTTTGGATTTTTATATGTGATCTTTTCATGAGTGAAGTGTCAAGGAATTCACGGTAATTAGAAGAAGTGAAACATAGTAGATCAGTTTGATTAAAAAATTAGATGACTAGCAAATGCTGGAGTGACTGGATGGAGCTTAGAGCGCTTGCGCTATTTCTAGGTTCTTTAGCATTGTTGTTGATGTCTAGAGATCAAGCGTAGCAAACATGATGCTAAGTGTGGCACTGTTGTGCCTAGGTGCTAAGAGGGATGGGGACCAACTTTTTCGAGACATGAGGCCTAAGCACTACTTTACAGATGGTAAAATAAAGAAGGCCGTGATTTGCTGAAAATACATTTTTTATCATGTTTATTATGCCAGTTAAGGTTCGTCTCACGACCCAACCCGAGTATTAAATTAATCAAGACGGGAGCAAAAAGTAAGACAGTGATAATCATTTTGTTCTATTATTATCCATTTCCTGTCATTAACAGTTTATAACTCAAACAAAATGAAAGGTCACAAACGAAAACAAATTAAAGTAATAAGATTGAATTTACTTCATTTATGGTTGTTTGCATCTTTTATAAACATTTTCTCTTTTATCGCTCATCTTTTAAATCAATTAATTAAACATGAAATATTAGTTCAAGACAAGAGTGAGCTAACTAAAGTCAGTGAATACTTATACTTCTAAACTATAGTAATATAATGAAAAGAAAATAATATGCATATCAGTTAAACTTTATGTAAATCAATATAAGAACATTTGAAAGTTTTACTAACTAACATGATCATTCAAGGCGATTCTAAAAATTCATTGTCTTAGTATCTCATTTACATATCAATATATTTTTAATCAGTATACAACGATCACAAGAGTACCATCTAAAATTATGACAATTAAGACACGTCAATATCAATATTTTTTTTCATTTACGTGCACGTGTATTTTAGCGTTTTCTCGCTAGTATCATAAAGAGGTAAATTCCTTCATAGTCAAACATATACATACAATCACTCAATGCAGTTCATATTATTTATATGTGCATTTCATTTAATTCAATATTACATATACAAAATGCATAATAGTAGTTATCGTTAAAATATAAAATCATCACAATAATATGACTAATAAAAAGAACATATAAATAAAAATATAACTTGACAATTGAATTTATAGATAGCAGTAATTATGAATGTAACTGATTAAGAATAAACAAAAATGTTTACTACAAATCAAAAGTAAGAATAATCATCTCAATGTTGAGTGGTTTGTTATTTGATTTGCCTTAGGCCTCAAGTCTACTTTGAAGCCAAAAAACAAATACTTATATTATTAATAATTTTATTTATGCTAATTAATTAGAGTGAATTAATATTTTATTTAATAAAATATTTATTAAGTTTAAAATCCTACGATTAAAATATATACTCATAATATCTTATTAATTCTCATTCATAACAGTATTTTTAGATTTATAAATAATAAGTTCTAAAAATTATTAGTTAATTAAATTATCCTAATTTCATTATATTAGTCATTTTATTGCTTCAATTCCTCTTCTTTTTTGTTTCATTAAATTAAACTTTTGAATTTATTATGATTATTATGATTATTATTATTAGCATTATTGTTAGTATTATTATTGGTATTAATTTCTACCATTAAATTACTAATTTCATAAAATTTTTAAAATTTTTAAAGTNTATTAGCATTATTATTAGTATTATTATTGGTATTAATTTCTACCATTAAATTACTAATTTCATAAAATTTTTAAAATTTTTAAAGTCTTACCTTAATATTCTTATTCCTTTTATACCCTCTTCAAAATGACAAATTGTCTTCACTGATTTGTTAATCTCTCTATCGGAATCTTAAAAAATTATATTTTTTTAATGCAAACAAATCTAAAGGGTTCAAAAATTGCAAAAAGAAAGCCTAATTATACTTACCTCAAATATTAATGAGAGAAAAAGAAGAAAAGCCTTTGCTTTCTACAAACAACTCAATCTTCTCTTCAAATTCTACTTGTATGCCCTTGCTTCGACTTTATATGCTTCGCAAGACACCTCAGGGCCGATTCAACCTGTGGAAGTCTCACTCGGTTCAATTCGCATCTGTCTTGTTGCTCTATGACTCATGTGTTCACCTAATCGAGCTCGCCTAATCGTTCACAGCATCTTGATTTTGTCCTCTATCCTCCCACTCTAGCTTGCTCTCTATTGTTTGCATGGGTCAAATTGCCATCCACCTTCAGTCTAGGGCTGCCAAAACGACTCGTTGTTCTTGAACAATTTATATTTAGCTCATTAAGTAGCTCGTGTTCGATTCTTTCGGTAAGCAAACGAGCCGAACATGAATAATTTTTTTGCACAAAACAAGACAAATACGAACAAAAATTTGTTTGTTTGTGTCGACTTGTTTTGGCTCAAAAAAATTAAATTATATATATGTGTGTGTGTGTGTGTCATGAATATTATTATTAAATAATTTAATTGACTACAAGGATACAAAGATTTATAANCTTATATGCTTCGCAAGACTCCTTAGGGCCGATTCAACCTGTGGAAGCTCACTCGGTTCGATTCACATCTGTCTTGTTGCTCTATGACTCATGTGTTCACCTAATCGAGCTCGCCTAATCGTTCACAGCCTCTTGATTTTGTCCTCTATCCTCCCACTCTAGCTTGCTCTCTATTGTTTGCATGGGTTAAACTGCCATCCACCTTCAATCTAGGGCTGCCAAAACGACTCGTTGTTCTTGAACAGTTTGTATTTAGCTCATTAAGTAGCTCATGTTCGATTCTTTCGGTAAGCAAACGAGCCGAACATGAATAATTTTTTTTGTACAAAACAAGCCAAATACGAACAAAAATTTGTTTGTTTGTGTCGACTTGTTTTGGCTCGAAAAAATTAAATTATATATATATCTGTGTGTGTGTGTGTGTGTGTCATGAATATTATTATTAAATAATTTAATTGACTACAAGGATACAAAGATTTAAAATTAATTAAATTACCAATTAAAAATAGAATAAAAATATATTAAATTCTATTTAAATGAATATTTTAATATAAATAATAAGATTTAAATCTATCCCCCCGCCCTTAATATCATACTACTGTTTGACTGGGATTGTTAAAATGGTTCATTGTTCGTGAACAACTCATGTTTGGTTCAAAAAACAAACAAGCAAAACACGAACAAATTTTTTGAGCTCGATATATAAACGAGTCAAACAAAAAACATCGATATTTTAATTGAGCCAAACACGAGCCGAGCCTGGGCTCGCTCAAGCTCGGCTCATTTACACCCCTAACGGGCGTGTGACTAGGGTTGTCAAAACGACTCTTTATTCGCTGACAGCTCGTGTTTGACTGTTTGACTCGCTAAGCAAACGAGCCGAACACAAACAATTTTTTGGTGTTTGAAATATAAAAGAGTCGAACACAAATAGTTATATTTTTTAACAATTNTAATCAATTAAATTACCAATTAAAAATAGAATAAAATATACTAAATTCTATTTAAATGAATATTTTAATATAAATAATAAGATTTAAATCTATCCCCCCACCCTTAACATTATACTACTGTTTGACTGGGATTGTTAAAATGGTTCATTGTTTGTGAACAACTCATGTTTGGTTCAAAAACAAATAAGCAAAACACGAACAATTTTTTTGAGCTCGATATATAAACGAGTCAAACAAAAACATCGATATTTTTATTGAGCCAAACACGAGCCGAGCCTGGGCTCGCTCAAGCTCGGCTCGTGTACACCCCTAACGGGCGTGTGACTAGGGTTGTCAAAACGACTCTTTATTCGTTGACAGCTCGTGTTCGACTCGCTAAGAAAACGAGTCGAACACAAACAATTTTTTGGTGTTTGAAATATAAAAGAGTCGAACACAAATAGTTATATTTTTTAACAATTCAAACACGGGTTGAGCCCGGGTTTGGCTCATTTACACTCCTACTTCAGTCGAACCTACGATTAGAGTTTTCAATATATATTTATAATCAATTTTGACATGGCCGTCGGGATCAAGAGAGGAATGAGGCATATGTGACCTAGTAGAGAACACAACTGCAACGAGATGCATGCGATTANTGATTAGAGTTTTCAATATATATTTATAACAACTTTGACATGGCCCTAGGGATCAAGAGAGGAATGAGGCATATGTGACCTAGTAGAGAACACAACTGCAACGAGATGCATGCGATTAAGGAAAGAATATTATCACAAATGGATGCATGATTGAATGATGAGCGCAACCATGATGTGAAATACGTGATCCAGTAGAATATCTAATCGCGACATGAAACATAGAGCAACTAATACTGTTGTGATACAACGAGCATGATCAAGCGAGAAAACATTTGCAATGCCACACACCCAGTTGAGCAAAGAGCGTGATTGTGATGTTATGTGCATAATCAAAAAACGAATGAACCAATACTCCATCACGCTAATCCATTTAACGAGCAAAGCAATAAATAAAAAGAATAAGTTCATGATGTGCTATGAAATGTTATGTGATGTTAAGATCACATCAAAGCAATGTGGGAGTCACATCATGATTGTTTGACATGTACAAGGGCACAATGCATATACTATGACCTGATGAGAAGTGAATTAAGATCCATCAGATGTGTATGCAATTTGAAAGATGAGCCAAGATACAAGGATTGGTCAATAGTGCTGATTAATGTTCTAGTTTAAAATGACAAAGCCGAAATAGGGTTACTCATGTGTCAAACTTTCTTGTGCATGCTAAGATCAATATTATCAATGCATTATGATTTAGATGAATTAGTTCTAATGTTTGTGTCAATGAATGTGGAGGTCACTCAGGTCAAGTGTGTTAGTCACTCAAACAAGAAAAAGTGTGTAGATGGTTAGGATGTGGCTTTAGTAAGAGATGTCGAGGTTTAAATCAAAGGTATATGTTGGACCAAAATGAATCAATCCAAGGGAAGACTCAAAGCTAGGANCATCGAAGGTCTAACGTCTCAGGTTTCTTTAGCAGCCTCTGCATCTTATACAGGAAAAAAATAAAGTTTTTCCTCCAGGCTCAAGCAACCAATGCAACTTAGTTCATCATCTTAATTATAGCAAAACAAGCAGAGCTATGTGTTTTGAAAAATAATTTGAATGACTTTGTCTCCACCATCCAATGACATGAATTTTGCATGATTATATAACACAATGAGCCTTTTATAGAGCAACTTGAAAACTTCAATTTGGAAGTACGGATAGGTGATTAGTTACAACAATGCAAGCCTAAACCCAGCTGTAGCCAGCTCTTGTGTTGGATGTGAGTTCATTCATTTTGCTTCTCATACGTTCAACATCAGCCCATCTACCAGCAGATTCATAAATGCTGATAAGATGCTTATATGGCATCCGGTCTAAGGGATCCCATAAGAATAGCTGATTAGCTGCATGTTCTGCTAACTTGACATTGCCATTTAATCTGCAACCACTGAGAATTGATGCCCATACCATGGAATCAGTCTCAAATGGCATTGAATGAGCCAAATTCTCTGCCTTCTCAGCCATGCCCATCCGACATAGGAGATCAATCAAGCACGAATAATGAGCTACAGTAGGATTTATCCCATAATCACACACCATTGAGTCGAAGTAACCCTGAGCTTCCTCACAAAGACAATTATGGTTACAAGCAACAAGGATACCAAGAAATGTAACATTATCAGGCTTGATTTTGCACATTTTCATTTCCTCGAACGTCAAAATTGCTTCCTTGCCAAGACCATTACATGCATAACTGTTAATTATAGCATTCCATGCCACAACATCATGTTCTGTCATCTGGTCAAATACAAACTTGGCCATCAAAATATTACCGCATTTACCATACATGTTAATGAGTGAGTTACCAACAATCAAGCAACATTCATGACCTAACTTGACTGCTATTCCATGAAATTGTTCCCCGTGCATACTTATGGATAACCTTGCAGATGCTCTGAGAAGACTGGCTGTAATTAACTCACTTGGCTTTATGTCAGACAATGACATATTCTTAAAAAGATTAATTGCCTCTGCAAATAATCCATTCTGAACAAACCCGGCTATAATATTATCCCAGGAGACAATATCCTTCACCGGAGACATTTTGAAGAGATCATAAGCTTCCTTGGTCTTTCCACTATGAAGTAAACCAGAGATCATAACATTATAACTTACCACATTTCTTTCAGGCATCTTGTTAAATAGCTCAAAGGCATTCTCTAATTGGCCAATTCTCAAATAACCAAATACCAGAGTTGTGTAAGCCACAACATCTCGTTTAGGCATCATATAGAATAATTTCTCAGCATCATCCAGATTTCCATTTTTAATGTAACTATACATTAAAGCAGTGAAAGATTCTATAGTAGGTTCCGGCATCATCCATAACAACTTCACAGCATCATCAATTCTATTATTTTTCAAATAGCCATTGATCATCAAGTTCCATGAGAGATTATCTCTGTTGACCATACTATCAAAAAATGTTTGAGCGTCATTAATGTTATAGTTGCTGTTATTGATATAACCACACAACATAGAGTTCCAGGATCCAATGCACTTGATTTCCATCTTTCTGAACTCAAATTCTGCTTCCTCCATTCCTAAGCAATCACAATACATAGAAACCAAAGAGGCCTCAATCATCTGATCAAGATGAAAGCCCAATTTTATCACGTAACCATGGATTTTGCAACCTTGCTTAAGGTTGCCCATAAAAGAACAGCAACTGATTACCTCCATGATAGTAGTTACAGTAGCTCTAACCCCAGAACTTAGCATTTTTGAGAAGAATACAAAAGCCTCACCAAATTTTCTACAGTCAACAAACCCTCCCAACATAACGCACCAAGTTACATGATTCTTAACAGGCATTTTCTCAAACAGCTCGATCGCAATGCTCGTCTTCTTAACCTCAACATAACCGCTTATCAAGGCGGTCCAGGAGACAACATTCCGGCTTGGCATTTTATCAAATACTTCGCGGGCATTGCTCACCTGACGATTCAACATAAATCCAGATATTAAAGCATTCCATGAGGCAATGTTGGGGTAATTTATACCCTTAAAAACATCTATCAAACAATCAGCCGCACTGCATCTTGAATACATAGTGATAAGAGAAGTACCTACGAACAAATTAGAAGAAGCCTGTGTTTTTATGGAAAGCCCGTGAATCGTTTTCCCCTGGACTAAAGCTCTGACTTTTCCACATGAAGTTAAAACCAGCGAAAAAGAAGTATAATTGGGCTTGAACTGGGATTTCTGCAGCTCGGAAAACAATTGCAGAACTTCTTCACAACATTCGTTCCTGGAATAAGCTGTCATCATTGAATTCCACGAGACCAAATCTCGCACGGGCATTTCATCGAACAATATCCGAGCGGAAACTAAATCTAATTCAATAAGAAATCTGTTGCAAGAAGTAACATCAAGGCCGGATGCTGGCAATGTAATGCCAAATGCATCTTGGTTAACCTGGGAGTATTGGGGACAAGATAGCAATCTCCGCAATCGTGGGGATTTATATGAGACCGAGCTGGCCTTGAGCATATAGCTTTGCCTTCTGACCAAGTTTGCACTTTTCATGTGGCGTGCAATCTGGTACATATGTCAATATAGAGAACTACAAGCATGCAAGATAAATGCTGATTTTAAAGCCATTTAAACTGTCCCAGCTTCAGCCTTGGAGGTGAAAAATGGGGAGAAATTTGTATTCCAATTTCTAAATAAGCCCCCATCTCCAGTAACTTTAGCATTGAAACTCACATAAGTGTTTACTTTAATCCATAGCCTTGGAGGTGTTCTCCAGAAAATCAGTTGCACTCTCTTCTTCTCTANATTTGCACTTTTCATGTGGCGTGCAATCTGGTACATATGTCAATATAGAGAACTACATGCATGCAAGATAAATGCTGATTTTAAAGTCATTTAAACTGTTCCAGCTTCAGCCTTAGAGGTGAAAAATGGGGAGACATTTGTATTCCAATTTCTAAATAAACCCCATCTCCAGTAACTTTAGCATTGAAACTCCCATAAGTGTTTACTTTAATCCATAGCCTTGGAGGTGTTCTCCAGAAAATCAGTTGCACTCTCTTCTTCTCTAGTGTCTTAAACATCCAATGGATTAAGTGTGTAATGCATTCCTAAAATATAGATATTTTTTACTTTACCAAAAGAAACAATCATGTGAATCAATGCTAGTATGTTGGGCACCACCTTTTCCTCCCCAACATAGNAATCATAACATTTTTCATAAACTCCTCTGACCACAAGAAATCTAACAAAATTAATCCCATTATTTTCTAAGGAATACTTTAATTTATATGATTAAATAAGGCAAAAAATAGCCACTTATGCTTGAAAATTTGTGTTAGAAGCACAAAGGTGCTCTTTAAATTTAAAAAATAAAAAAAGATGCCCTCTGTCACGAGGAACCAACCCTAAAAATTTCAAGCAATGTGATTAGTATTTAATCATGATGAATTACAATACCTCAAGAGTATTTAATTAATTGAAAATCATATACTTGGCAAATAATTTTTTACTTTTGGTCCACATTACTCTTCTTTGTTCACTGAGAAAGAGGATTATTTTATTTTATTTCTATAATTTTTCTATACAAAGTTATGATTTTTCAAAGTCCAAGCATTAAGATAAATAAAAAATCCCCTATTTATCTACTTATGCACGCGACACCACCTCAACCTCGTCTGCTCCAAAGTCCCCATGCGGCGCTCCGCCATTTGATGCCACTAGCTACATAGTTGCCTCGTTAGTCTGCCTTTTCGCTCCATCCACTCATCCAGCTTGTTCTCATCTGTTCGATGAATAAACGCATGATCAGGTGGCTCTCAGTCATCGTCCCCGATAGCCAGAGCCCCTGAGCCCTTAAAATTTTAGATCTAAGATCTCGCTCGATACTCGATCAAATCACATGGGGTTTGTTCTTACACCTTCATCTACTTAAGACAAACATATTTATATGGTTGATCAAGTATTAAATCAAGCCAGTACACATGTAGAATCAAAATGAGCTCGGTTTAGGGTTGAGATTTAATACCTTTGTCTAAGAGGGGATGCCTAAATCAGATGGTTGTAGTAGCTTTGATTGAGTCCAACAAGCCTCCAGATGAAGTCTCAAGCCTTGGTTTTCAATCAAAGTGGATTTCAGGTGTTGGTTTAGAGCTATGTTAGAGGCTCTCTATATGGGTCTGCTATGGGGAATCAACTCCTCTCACTGTGGGGATGGTATGTTCAGAGTTAGTTGAAGTTTGGTGAACTCTGGAAGTGTGGGCAAATTTGTCCTTGTTTTAGGGCAAATTTTGAACTTAAAATGGAACACTCACAGTGGGAACCAGAGGGGGAAAATGGTTGCAATTAGCTTAAGAGCTCTTGGAGAGTGTCTGAGAACAATTGGTCAGAGTTTCCGTAAGGAAATTGGATTGCTCTATGTTTTGGCCATGGGAGGGGGGTTTAAATAAAATAGTTTAGGGTTTCTAATGGTGAGGGTTCCTTTTCTAGTCATTTAGGAATGGTCAACAAGAAAGTCCTATGGCTAGACCCTAGGCTACTAAAGAGAAAAGACTAAACCTCAACCAAACGTGAAAGTGTGGTGTGTGGGCAAGCACACCACATGTATTGGCGTTGAACGACAAGATCAACAAAACTAACATAGACTTCTAAGTCAATAGACCTAGAATGGAGTGTAGCATTGAGTGACCATTCTCTCCACTGGGGAGTAATAGATACTCTCACTGGGGAAAAGAAAGGAGACTGCTGGAACAATCTTTGGGCAAATCTTCACCGACAGTCCCAGTGAAGATTTGATTCAAATTGAATATATCAAAGAAAGTTTGGATTTCAATTTAAGATTTCAAGGAGATGAAACTATGCGCGAGGAAACAAGATTGAGTGAAAAGTTCAAATACTCTCACCTAACACAAGAGGAAACACAAGTGTAGAGATGGGAATAGAACTTGAAGAGGCCTACCCAAAATGTAAAGATGGGAATAGGGCTTGAAGAGGCCTACCCCGAATGTATACATGAGAATAGGGTGTGAAGAGGCATACCCTGAATGCAAAGATGGGAATAGGTATGCCTCCAAATGCAAAGATGAGAATAGGGTGTGAAGAGGCTTACCCCAAATGCAGACATGAGAATAGGGCGTGAAGAGGTCCACCCTAAATGCAAAGATGGGAATAGGGCACGAAGAGGCCTACCCCGAATGCAAAGATGGGAATAGAGCATTAAGAGGCCCACCCCGAATGCAGACATGGGAATATGGCGTGAAGAGGCCTATCTTGAATGATAATATGGGAATAGGGCATGAAGAGGCCTACCCCAAATGCAAAGTTGTGAATATGGTGTGAAGAGGCCTACCCCAAATGCAAAGATGTGAATAGGGTATGAAGAGGCCTACCCCGAATGCAAAGATATGACTAGGGTGTGAAGAGGCCTACCTTGAATGCAAAGATGGGAATAAGGCGTAACGAGGCCTACCCCGAATGCACAGATGAGAATAGGGCGTGAAGAGGCCAACCCTGAATGCAACATGGTAATAGGGATTGAAGAGGCCTACCCTGAATGCAAAGATGGGAATAGGGCGTCAAAAGGCCTACCCTAAATGCAGATAAGACAGTAGAGCGTGAAGAGGCCTGCCCAGACTGCAAAGATGGGAATAGGGCGTAAAGAGGCCTACCCCAAATGCAAAGATGGGAATCAAATTTAGGTACTGACCCTGAATGTAAAGATAGGAATAGGGAGTGAATAGGGCGTGACGAGGCCTACTGATACACCTAAAATAAATAGTGTTTTTAGACACATTTTTATACCTATTTTTGAGATATTGAACTTTAATGGAAGGTATTTTTGTGTTTTACTTCCAGATACAAGTAAAAATGGAAAAAAATGCTTAAAGGAGTGAAAAATGACCAAATTTGGAGCAAAAAGGTGAAAAATTGTGCAAAAGTGTTTTGGCGCCTAAGCTCCAGATCCGACGCTTAAGCGCCGGTTAAACAGAGAAGGCCACGCCTAAGCGCCGAGACCCCGCGCTTACGCGCAAGTGGCAGTTACTAGACGAGTAAAATCAGCTTTCATAAATTTCAAAGAGGGTTTTGAGGCACCCATTGGCTTAATAGGTGGTTGTAACCACAATGGACGAAAATTATCATGAAAGGATGCATCACTTGGGAAAATACATTGAATCAAGACACATTTTGAAAAGATCCCAAGGCACCTCTTGGAAAACTATAAAAGAAAGAAGAGAGGACTTAGAAAAGAGATGAAAATATTGACAAGTTTTGAAAGTTCTTTTCTAGGGAGTTAGTTCAGAGAGATTTTCAGGAACCACTTTTTAATTAGTTTATCCTTTTTGTTATTTTATTTTGAGTGATTGTAAAAAAGAAGAGGTTCAAAGAAACTTCAAGAGTTTGGTGGAGGACTTGAGATATGTTTTTATATATTTTGTTTTAGACCACTTTTGGTTTTAATTGAAACTTGTTGTTAGTTTGAAAATGATTTCTTCTTTTAAACTAAAGTGTGGTTTTATTTTCTCCATGGATTCTGAGTAGTTTTCTTTATCATTCTTCTTAAAAGGATAAGAAATTAAGTTTTGGATAGAACTTGTGGAGAGTATTGATCTTTAATGTTGGAAGAAGTTGTGATGATTTAAATCCATGCACTTCATTTACTTCTTGATTTGGCCAATCCAGATGTTAAAATTTGTTGTGAGAACATGTAAGAACCGGGCAGGTATTGTCTCAGTCAACAATTGAAAAGAATCACATGAGGTTGTATGAATGAGAATATAGTTCATATGATTGAGTGCAAATAAATAAGGCAATATTCATTGATGGGTGTAGAGTTAGAGGACTTTAAAGTGACAGGTTAAAATCCCCAACTTGGTTTATTATTTTAGGTTTTGATACAAGAATGTTAGCCTCCAGGTGGATGGAATCAAGAGCTCTAGAGTGAGAGCTAGTATCTTCCCTGCCTAGCCAATCTTCAGAACTATTCAAACTTTAAAATAGCCAATGTTTTTTATTGCATCTCTAGTAAGAGTAAAAATATTATTGCTCTTATATGGCACAACACAATTTTCATACTTCCACAGCAGAATTCTTATACTTATTACTGATTCATGATAAGAAGAAAGATATTTTCATATTAAATACTTTTCTTCTACAAAAACTTTAGTTTTTTTTTTACTGTTTCCTTAAAATATCAAAAATACCAAAAATATTTTAATTTTAAATTCCTACAAGTATCATTTTTAGTTTAAGTAATTATCTTTTTAAAAATAGAAAATTTTCTAAGAAAGTGCATATTGCATAATCTTCTCTGTGGGTTCGATATTCAGGTCTCAATCAAAAAGTCCTATATTACTTGATAACGATACGTATACTTGCGTAGTATCCCAATATAAATATATATAAATTAAAAAGTTAATTTCTTATTTTTCTTCAGATCAAGTTTTTGATTTTGTTGCAAAATAAGGAAATATAAGTGAAAAATATCATCAGAATTAATTAAGTGAAAAATACCATCAGAACTATTTCTATACTATGCATAAGCATTAAGTATCCAGGGATCATCAGAATTAATTGCAAAATAAGGAAATATAAGTAAAAAAATACCATCAGAACTATTGATATAATGTACATAAGCATTAAGTATTCAGGCATCATGCTTTTGGCGCCGTTGCCGAGGAAGAAAACTTAGTAAATTTCTATTTTTAGAAAGTATTATTTAAACTTTAAATATTGTATCTTATTTTTTATGTTTTATTTTATTTTATTTTATTTTATGTTAGTGTATGCGTAGTTCAGGTTCTGAAGGCCTAGTGCCCTACGATTCTGAATTAGAAAAAAATATTAGGAAAATCAGAAAAATCAAAAAAATTACAAAAATGACAAACCAAAATAATCAAAATGCTGAAATTCATCAAGAGTTTAGACCTTTAAGAGATTATGCCAACCCAACTGTAGATGAACTGGATTGTAGTATTAAAAAACCTACTGTAGTGGCTAATTCATTTGAGCTTAAATTTGATATTATCCAAATGGTATCAAATAATCAGTTCGGGAGATCACCAACTGAAGATCCAAATTTACATCTTACCAATTTTTTAGAATTGCATGCTACATTTAAATACGATGGTGTTTCAGATGATGCCATAAGACTTAGGTTATTTCCTTTCTCACTTGGGCATAAAGCTAAGATGTGGTTGAATTCTTTGGCACCTGGATCTATTAGAACTTGGGATGATTTAGCACAAAAATTCCTTACTAAATATGTTCCACAATAAAAAAATGCGAAGCTTAGAAATGATATTACATCTTTTAATCAGTTTGAAGGGGAATCTATTTATGAAGGAAGCTTAGAAATGATATTACATCTTTTAATCAATTTGAAGGGGAATCTATTTATGAAGCATGAGAACGATTTAAAGAACGATGTGTCTACACCATGCTATATCAGATCAATTAATTATTCAAACCTTTTATAATGGATTAATTGGTTCTCTTAGATCTATTATTGATGCCGCTGTTGGTGGTTCATTGATGTCAAAACCATTTCATGATGCTTATGCTTTAATTGAAGAGATGGCTACCAATAATTTTCAAAGGCCTTCTGAGAGGGTGAAACCAAAGAAAGTAGCCAATATTCATGAAACTGATGCATTTAATATGTTAATAAATCAAGTTTCTGGAATTTCAAGGAAGTTAGACCAATTTGGATGAAATTTTCTCAATAAATTTTTATGATTGAAGAGAATTCATTCGACCAAATGGTAGATTCTCAAGCATCATTATAAACTTTGAATGCCATAAATAATAAGCAAAATAACCCATATTTCAATTAATACAATCTAGGTTGGAAGAACCATCCCAACTTTAATTGGAATAACAATTTGGGTGGTAATAATCTACAATGGGGGAACAACCAAGGAAACCCATTGGGAAACTGGAACAACCAAGGGAATAAGAATTATAGATCTACTTATCCTCTAGGAATCAACATTAATACATAATTTAAGGATAAGAAGTTGTCTATAGAAGAAGTGGTGTTATAAATAGGTAATCAGTTACAAAGTCAAGTAGATACAATTAGAAATATTGAGAGTCAACTTGGGCAAATTGCAAGTTCATTAAGCAATAGATCCCAAGGAACACTTCCTAATAATACTGAGTCAAATCCAAAAGACCAAAATAAAGAGCAAGTTAAAGCTGTACAACTTAGAAGCGGAAGAGAGGTAGGATTCAAAAAGAGATTGAAGTAGAGAGAGAAGAAATTGAATAATCAAAAGAGGACGCTCCAAAAGATTCTGAAAGATCTATTTCTCTGCCAAAAATTGATTTAAAAAAACCACCACCTCCATTTCCTCAGAGAATTTGACAACAGAAGTTGGATAAGCAATTTTCAAAATTTCTGAAAATATTTAAGAAGCTTACAATCAATATTCCATTTGCTGAAGCCTTAGAGCAAATGCCAAGCTATGTAAAGTTTATGAAGGATAGTCTCAACAGAAAAAGGAAGTTTGAAGATAATGAGACTATTGCACTTAGTGAGGAGTGCAGTGCTATAATTCAGAAGAAAGCTTTCTCAATAGCTTAAAGATCCTGGTAGCTTTACAATTTCATGTGCAATAGAGACAAATTTTATGGGAAAGATTTATATGATTTAGGTGCAAGCATTAACCTTATGTCATTATCAATATTTAAAAGATTTGGATTAGGAGAAATAACCCCTACTACTATAACTCTGCAGTTAGCAGATCGTTCAATAACCTATCCTAAAGGAGTTATAGAAGATGTCCTATTGAAAGTGGATCAATTTATCATTCCTGTTAATTTTCATTATGCTAGATATTGAGGAAGATAAAGAGATACCTATCATTTTGGGGAGACCTTTTCTAGCCACAGAAAGAGAAATGATAGATGTACAGAAAAGGAAATTAACAATATGCGTCAATGATCAAACTGTTACTTTTAACATTTAAAATCAATGAAATACCCCATAAAAGGTAAAGATGATGAATGCTAGAGAATGGATGTTATAAGATAACTGAGCAAATGTCATTTCAAGACTACTTATGAAGAAAAATCTGAAGAAAAAGATGTGGAACACGAGCAAGAAGAGGAATTAGATCAATGTGTAATCCTTATTAAGGAAGATTCAAGTTATGTTCAAGAAAGTTTTGAAATTTTGGACACGATAGACAAAGACATCAATCTATTAAAAAACCTCCAAAACTTGAGTTGAAATTACTTCCTGAACATTTAAAATATGCCTTTTTAGGAGAACTTTACCTTTTATAATTTCCTCGAAGTTAAAGAAGGAAGAGGAAGAAAATCTGATGAAAATTTCGAAAACTTTTAAGAAAGCCTTTGGATGGACAATTGCTGATATTAAATGAATCATTCCTTCAATTTGTATGCATAGAATTAATCTGGAAGAAAACTGTAAACCCAGGGCTGATCCACAGTGGAGATTAAATCCTATTATGAAAGAGGTTGTTAACAAAGAAATTTTAAAGTGGTTAGATGTTGAAATTATCTACCCTATTTCAGATAGTGCATGGGTTAGTCCAATTCACTGGGTTCCTAAGAAAGGAGGAGTAACTGTAACTGTGAATGAGCATAATGAGTTAATACCTACTATACAAGTTACAAGGTGGCAAATATGCATTGATTATAGAAAATTAAATTTTGCTGCTAGGAAAGATCTTTTTCCACTACCCTTTCTAGATCAAATGCTAGATAGACTAGCTGGACATAAATACTTTTATTTTTTGGATGGATATACCGGTTATCACAAAATTCAAATATCTCCTGAGGATTAAGAGAAAACAACATTTATCAGTCCTTATGGTACTTTTGCTTTTAGAAGAATGCCCTTTGGTTTATGTAATACCCCTGCTACATTTTAAAGATGTATGATGACAAATTTTTGTGATTTAATTGAAAAAAGAATTGAAGTCTTTATGGATGACTTTTCAGTGTTTGGAACTTCTTTTGACTCATGTTTAGAATATTTATCTAAAGTTATTAAGCGTTGTGAAGAAATAAATTTAGTCCTTAATTGGGAAAAATACCAATTTATGGTAGCAGGAGGAATATTATTAGGTCATCAATTATCAGAAAATGGTATGGAAGTAGATCCTGCTAAAATTCAAGTGAATTTACCTTATCCAATAAATGTATGGGAATTTAGGAGTTTTTTTGGACATGCTGGATTCTACAGGCGATATATTATGGAATTTTCAAAGATTGCTAAGCCCTTATGTCATTTGCTAGAGAAAGATACAATTTTCAATTTTGATGAGGAATGCCCAAAAGCTTTTAAATTATTAAAAGAAAGATTAATCTCTGCACCAATTATAGTTTCACTAAATTGGGAAAAACCTTTTGAACTTATGTGTGTTGCAAGTGATTATGCTATTGGAGCTCTTTTAGGACAAAGATATGATAAAATTTTCAAAGTTATTTACTATGCTAGCAAAACTCTTAATGAAAATCAAATTAATTATAAAACAACTGAAAAAGTGTTATTATATGCCTTTGATAAATTTAGATCATATTTGATTGAAACTCATTGTATAGTGCATATAGATCATTATGCTATTAAGTACTTAATGAAAAAGAAGGATACTAAACCGAGACTTAGAAGATGGATTCTTCTTTTATAAGAATTTGATTTTGAAATAGTAGATCGGAATGGAACTGAAAATCAAATTGCTGATCATTTGTCCAGGCTTGAATTAAAATAACCACTCTATTTTGAAAAAGAAATTAATGAACATTTTGCAGATGAAAAATTGTTCATTGTAAATGAGTGGCGTGTTCTGTGGTATGCCGACTTTGTGAACTTTATTGTTAGTGATCTTATACCCTATGGAATGACACTCCAACAAATGAGAAAATTTATTTTTGAAGCTAAGACTTATTTTTGGGATGACTCATATTTATATAAATAAGGAAAGGATCTGATCATTTGAATCTGTGTACCATTAGAAGAAACTTGTGAAACTCTCCAAAAATGTCATGATTCTAATTTTGGGGGATATTTTGGTGTTGATAAAACAACATACAAAATTCTACAATCTGGATTTTATTGGCCTACAATTTTTAGAGATGTTAATACTTATATGAAAACTTGTGATAGATGTCAAAGAGTAGGCAATAATTCTAGAAGAAATAAGATGCCCCTCAATTATAAGCTAGAAGTTGAAATATTTGATGTTTGGGGATTAGATTTCTTGGGACCATTTATGCCATCTTTTAGAAATTTATATATTTTGTTAGCAGTGGAATATGTATCCAAATGTATAAAAGCTATTTCTTTTCCTCAAAGTGATATTCAAAGTGTTGAAAATTTTTTGAAAATGAACATATTTTGTAGATTTGAGATGCCGAGAGTTATCATTACTGATGGGGGAGTCATTTCAGAAATCCATAATGGAGAATTTATTAAAGAAATATCATATAAATCATAGAATTGCTACTGCTTATCATCCTCACCTTTATGGAGAAGTTATTAAAAAAATATCATATAAATCATAGGATTACTACTGCTTATCATCCTCAAACAAGTGGTTTGGCTGAATTAACCAATCGAGAAATTAAAAGAATTATGGAAAAATCTGGAATCCAACCAAAATGGATTGGTCAGTCAAACTTGACTATGCTTTGTGGGCATAGGACTGCATATAGAACTCCTATAGGAATGTTCCCATTGACCAAAGAAAAGTATGTTGAGATTTTCATACCTATTTTACACTGATTTTGATGATATTGCATTTTAAAGAAAGATATTTTTGATGTTTTGTTGCAGGTATGTTGAATTATGGTCATTGGAGCAAAAAGATGCAAAAAGGAGCGAACTTGGAGCAAAAAGAACCAAAATATGAAGATTTGATCTTGGGCACCGATGACGCCATTGACTCTGCCAACGACGGGGTTTTCCCGAGAGTCTAGAATTAAATATTCTAGAAGGCCGTCAACGGCGCCATCGAGGCCGCCGATGGTGAGAATGATGGTTCTCTCAATAGATGCATTGAATGTGGACGATTTTTGAAGGGATGCATAAGCAACTCTTGAAAAATCTTCTACAACTTTAAGAGAAACATTCTAGAGGCCGAAAAAGGCAGTGCAGAGTGTCCAGAGAGTGTTGAGAGGTCTACGGGTGTCCAGGGGAGTGTAATTTAGGGTTAGGTATTGTGAGGAATTCTTTGAGAGATTGTAAGAGTGGAAGAAAAGTGAGAGATTTCTTCCTCCTTGCCTCTTAGAAGGAAAATTCTGTGTGCTATAAACAAAGGAAGAGATTCAGAGGAACTTCGAGGAGTTACTTGGGGAGGAATTTGAGATAAGTTGTATTTACTTATTATAGTTTGTATGACTTTGCTTTTATATATGGAATCCAAGTCTTGTCGTATCTTCTCCATTAGTTCTGAGTAGTTTTCTCTATCTTTCTCCTTGTCTTGAAATTTTGTGAAATTGTGATTTGAATTGGTTGTGCCATGAGAATGTTAAAGAAGTTGTGATGAACTTTTCACTTTAATCTGAATTTACTTTCAATCTGGCCAATTGATTTGTTAAAGTATGTTGAGTTTTACAACTAAAGTAAGGATTACATCTAAGATTTAGGGAGGTCAAAGTCCTTAAAAGTTGGGTGCAAATAAATAAAGAAATAAAAATTATCGGGAGTAGATATGGAGATTTTAGAGTAACAGACTAAAATCCTCAATTTGGTCCTATCGTTTGGGTGTTGAAGTGTAGATATTAGCCCTTAGACGAGGGGAATGTGGGAAATTTGAAGTGAGAGTCGGTATCCTCCCAGCCTAGCCACAGATTTAGTAACCAAGCATAGGATTAGTCAATGTTCTTTCCTGGTCCAAAGGATAAAGAATAGGTATACAATTTGAACCGATTCAATTTATACATTCACTTAAATTTCTTGACAAGGAGAAGGATGCTTTCTTATATATTAAACTTCACATTAAAAACTTTTTTAGTATAATTAGTTGATTGAGAGTTTATTAAAATTACATTTTTACTTTAATTGCCTATTAGTGACAAATATGCAATTTGAACTATGTTGTTGTGATTAAGTATTAATTTTCTAAATCTTAAGTTTGTAGCCTCTAATATTACTCCCTGTGGGATCGATATCCAGGGCTTCATTAGAGCCCTATATTACTTGAGCAATACTTATACTTGTGTTGATAAGTGTGACTTTTCAATTATTAGATATTTTATACACATCTTTATCAAGTTTATAACTATTGTTAAGTTTTTGGCGCTGTTGTCGGGGATTTAAATTTTCTAGCAGCAGTATCAAATTCTTGTATTTTTTAGCATATATAAGGTCATTGTCAAATTTTTGGCGCTCTTGCCGTGGAGTAAAAATTAGATTTAAAAAAAATCATAATTAGAGTAATAGACAAATTAGGACTATTAGAAAACTTTTAACTTCTCATATTGCAATATCTATGTTAGCTAGTATCCAGGATTCTGATGCAATATCTATGTTAGCTTCGCAGATTGCTGCAATATCAAAGAAATTAGATTATTTTGGAATGAATAATTCTCCAACACCTACTATGATGGAAGAGAATTCATCTGGGCAATTTTTGGATGTTCAAACTTCTTATGAGACTCTAAATGCTATTAAAAATAGACCCAATAATCCTTATTCAAACTATTATAACCCAGGTTGGAAGAGTCATCCTAACTTTAATTGGAATAACAATTCTTCTACAAATCAAAAATGGGCAAACAACTTAGTAAACCCATTGGGAAATTCATCCAACTAAGGAAATATTAATTATAGACCTTCTTATCCTCCAGGATTTAATAGTAAAACATAATTTAAGGAAAAGCAGTTGTCTATGGAAGAGCTGATACTAAACATCGGTCAACAATTGCAAAATCAAGGAACTGCTATCAAGGATATTGAAAACCAATTGAGGCATATCACTATTGCGCTTAGTAACCGAACATTGGGAACTTTTCATAGTACTGTGGAATTAAATCCTAAAGATTAAGGAAAAGAACAGATAAAAGTGATACAATTACGAAGTGGAAAAGAATTGGAAACAAGGGTGCAGAAAGAAATGGAAACTGAAAAAGAAAAAGTGGATATAGAAAAGAAAAGGATCATGAATACCCAGATTTAGAATATCCACTTACACTAATGAAAATTACTATGGAGAAACCTCCACCACTGTTTCCTTAAAGATTGAATCAATACCAAAATGATAAACAATTTTCCAACTTTATAGAAATTCTTAAGAAATTAACGATAAATATTCCCTTCGTAGAAGCTTTAGAGCAAATGCCCAATTATGTGAAGTTTATGAAAGCCAAGTTTATAGAAATTCTTAAGAAATTAACAGTAAATATTCCTTTCGTAGAGGCTTTAGAGCAAATGCCCAATTATGTGAAGTTTATGAAAGATGTAAACATTCCCTTCGTAGAGGCCTTAGAGCAAATGCCCAATTATGTGAAATTTATGAAAGATATTCTGAACAAGAAAAGGAAGTTTTGATAATGAGATTGTTGCACTCAGCAAAGAGTGTAGTGCAATTACTCAAAAAAAGCTTCTTGAAAAACTAAAAGATCCAGGTAGTTTCACTATACCGTGTGCTATCGGTGAAAGATTTTATGGAAGAGCTTTATGTGATTATAGTTTCACTATACCGTGTGCTATCGGTGAAAAATTCTATGGAAGAGCTTTATGTGATTTGGGATCCTGGAAGTTTCACTATACCGTGTGCTATCGGTGAAAAATTCTATGGAAGAGCTTTATGTGATTTGGGAGACAACATTAATCTTATGTCTCTATCGATTTTCAAAAGATTAGGATTAGGAGAAGTCTCACCTACTTCTGTAACTCTTCAGAATTTTCAAAAAACTAGGATTAGGAGAAGTCTCACCTACTTCTGCCATTAATCTTATGCCTCTATTAATTTTCAAAAGATTAGTATTAGGAGAAGTCTCACCTATTTCTGTAAATCTCCAATTAGCGGATCATTTAGTTACTTATACTAAGGGAGTTATAGAAGATGTGTTAGTAAAAGTTGATAAATTTATCTTTCCTGTAGATTTTATTGTTTTAGATATGGAGGAAGATAAAGAAATACTTATAATTTTAGGGAGACCTTTTTTAGCTACTGGAAAAGCTATGATAGATGTTCAAAAAGAAGAATCGTTTTAGGGAGACCATTTTTAGCTACTGGAAAAGCTATGATAGATGTTCAAAAAGGAGAATTAATGAGAGTAAACGATCAAGAAGTGACTTTTAATATTGTAAAATCTATGAAATACCTTGCTGTTGAAAGAGATAAAAAGACCATTTTTAGCTACTGGAAAAGCTATGATAGATGTTCAAAAAGGAGAATTAACTATGAACACCATTTTTAGCTACTGGAAAAGCTATGATAGATGTTCAAAAAGGAGAGTTAACTATGAGAGGGAGATCATTTTTAGCTACTGGAAAAGCTATGATAGATGTTTAAAAAGGAGAATTAACTATGAGAGTTACGATCATGAAGTGACTTTTAACATTGTGAAATCTATGAAATACCCTGCTGTTGAAAGAGACACAGAATGTTTTCACATGGAAATTAGTGAACATCTATTGAACGAGCATTTTAAAGAATATTTTGAAGAAAAAAAGATTTTGAAGACAAAGATGAAGTTATTTTGGACGAAATAGAAAATGAAAAATTAGATTATGTTCAGGAAAGATTTGAAATGCTGGATATTATAGGAAATGTTGATAAGAATCTAGTTCCGTCAATTATAAAACCACCTGAACTTGAGTTGAAAACATTGCTTAAACACTTGAAGTATGTGTTTCTGAGAAACTCATCTACATTACCTGTTATTTTATCTTCAGAGTTAAATGATTTGCAAGAGCAAAGACTTTTTGATACATTAAAAAGATATAAGAAAGCTTTACCTTAGTTGATATTAAAGGAATCAACCCTTCAATCTGTATGCATAGAATTATACTGGATGAGTAGTATAAACGAAGAGTTGATCCACAAAGGAGATTGAACCTAATGATGAAAGAAGTAGTCAAAAAAAAAATTGAAATGGTTGGACGCTAGAATTATATATCCTATTTTGAATAGTGATTGAGTAAGTCCGATTCATTGTGTTCCTAAGAAAGGAGGGGTGATTGCTGAAGCACAAGAGAATAATGAATTAATACATATCAGACAAGTTACTGGGTTGCGTATTTGCATTCATTATAGAAAATTAAACACTGCCACTTGGAAAGATCTCTTCCCTTTACCATTCCTAGACCAAATATTGGATATACTTGTTGGACACAAATATTTTTGTTTTTTAGATGGATATACCGACTACCATCAAATTCTTATTGCTTCTAAGAATTAAGAAAAGGCAACATTTACTAGTTCTTTTGGAGCTTTTCCTTTTCGAAGAATGTCTTTCTGATTATGTAATGCACCTGCAACATTCTAAAGAAGTATGATGTCTATATTTATGGATGATTTCTCTGTATTTGGAACATCATTTGACACATGCTTAAATTATCTTGAAAAAGTTTTGGAGTTATGTGAACGAACTAATTTAGTTCTAAATTGGGAGAAATGTCAATTTATGGTTAGAACTAATTTAGTTCTAAATTGGGAGAAATGTCAATTTATAGAGTTATGCGAAAGAACTAATTTAATTCTAAATTGGGAGAAATGTCAATTTATAGTTGCAGGAGGAATAGTGTTAGGGGATAAAATTTTGGAAAATGATATGGAAGTAGACCCTGCAAAAATTCAAGCTATATTTAATTTAACACCTCCTACTAATGTAAGAGGGGTTAGAAGTTTTCTTGGACATGTTAGTTTTTACAGGCGTTTTATTAAAGATTTTTCAAAATTACCAAACCTCTATGCCAACTTTTAGAAAAGGACAAGAAACTTGAGTTTACTAAAGACTGTTTAAATGCCTTTGAGTTATTAAAAGAAAAGCTAATCACAACCTCTATAACAGTTTCACCTAACTGGGAGAAACCATTCGAGCTGATGTACGATGCTAGTGATTATGCTATTGAAGTTGTTCTTGGACAAAGTTATGATAAGATTTTTAAAGTTATATACTATGCTAATAAAACTCTTAATGATGCTCAAATTAACTACAATGTTACTGAAAAAGAGTGACTGGCTATTGTGTATGCTTTTGGTAAATTAGATCTTATTTAATTGGGACTAAATGTGCTGTGCACATCGATCACTCTACTATTAAATATCTGATGCACAAGAAGGATGTCAAACTAAGGTTAATTAAATGGATACTTTTGATGCAAGAGTTTGATTTTATGGTTATTGATAGAAAAGGAACTGATAATCAAATTGTTGATCATTTATCGAGATTAAAATATCATGAATTATCTGACACCGAAAATGAAATTACAGACAGTTTCTTTGATGAACAACTCTATAATATTAATGAGTGGAAAATTCCATGGTATGCTGATATTGTTAATTATATTGTAAGTAATATTTTGCCCCCTATGCTGACATTATAACAAAAAAAGAAAATTCATTCATGATATGAAAGCATATTTTTGGGACGAGACTTATTTATATAAACAAGGTAAGGATCTGATTATGAGAAGATGTGTACCTTATGAAGAAACTAAGGTGATCATTCATAAATGTGATGATTCTGAATTTGGAGGACATTTTGGAACTGATAAAACTGCTTATAAAATTTTCAAGTTGGATTCTATTGGCCTACTCTCTTTAGAGATGTTTACAGATACATAAAAACTTGTGATCAATGCCAATGAGTAGGCAATATATCTAGAAGAAATGAAATGCCTATGAATTTCATGTTAGAAGTTGAGATCTTTGATGTTTGAGGATTCAATTTTATGGGACCATTTATTCCTTCATATGGGAACTTATACATATTAATTGCGGTAGACTACATTTTAAAGTGGATTGAAAAACAAGCTTAACCTCGTTGTGATGCTAAAAGTGTTTCAAGATTTTTAATGAAAAATATTTTCACTAGATACGAAATGCTTAGAATGATTATCACTAACAGAGGATCCCATTTTAGGAATAGATACATTCAGAGATTGACAAAAAATTTAATATTTTTCCTTTACCTTGCTGTAACGCTAAAAGTGTTTCAAGATTTTTAATGAAAAATATTTTCACTAGATACGGAATGCGAAAGTGATTATCACTGACGGAGGATCCCATTTCAGGCATAAATACATTCAGAAATTGGCTAAAAAATTTAATGTTATTCACAGAATCTCTACTTCCTATCACCCTCAAACTTGTGAGTTAGCTGAAGTTTTTAATAGAGAGATTAAACAAATACTGGAAAAGACTGTAAACCCTAGTATAGTAGATTGATCTACTAGACTGGATACTGTATTATGGGCTTACAGAACTACTTATAAAACTTCTATTGGAATGACTCCTTACAGGCTGATTTTTGGAAAGACTTGTCACTTAGAGTAGAATTGGAGCATAAAGCATGTTGGGCAATTAAAGAATTCAATTATAATTTGAAAGATGCTTGAGCATAAAGCATATTGAGCGATTAAAGAATTCAATTATAATTTGAAAGACGCTGGTAAGAAGACTTATAAAACTCATATTGGAATGACTCCTTACAGACTAATTTTTGGAAAGACTTGTCACTTACCAGTAGAATTGGTTATTGGATTGACTCCTTACAGACTAATTTTTGGAAAGACTTGTCACTTACCAGTAGAATTGGAGCATAAAACATATTGGGCGATTAAAGAATTCAATTATAATTTGAAAAATGCTGGTAAGAAGAGATTGTTACAATTGGACGATAATGAATTCAAAGAATTTATTTATAATATAAAGATGCTTGTAAGAAGAGATTGTTACAACTAAATGAATTGGAAGAATTAAGAAATGAATCTTAAATGAATTGGAAGAATTAAGAAATGAGTCTTATTATAACAACTTAAGAAGAGATTGTTACAATTAAATGAATTGGAAGAATTAAGAAATGAGTCTTATGATAGAGAAGAGATTGTTACAAATGAATGAGTTAGAAGAATTAAGAAATGAATCTTATGATAACGACAGAATTTATAAGGTGAAACTAAAGTTATGGATTAAAGATTTCAATTATAATTTGAAAGATGCTGGTAAGAAGAGATTGTTACAATTAAATGAATTGGAAGAGGAAATGAATCTTATGATAACGATAGAATTTATAAGGAGAAACTAAAGTTATGGCATGATGGAAATGAATCTTATGATAACGACAAAATTTATAAGGAAAAACTTATGTTATGGCATGATCGGTAACTAGAAGAACTTTGAACCAAGACAAGAAGTTTTCCTTTAGAATATAAGGTTGAAGTTATTCTCTGGGAAATTGAAGTCTCGTTAGTTAGGACCCTTTACTGTGACTCGAGTTTATACTTACGAAGCTGTTGAAATTGAAGATCAAAAGACTGAGAATAGATTTAAAGTAAATGGACACAGATTAAAAAATATTTTTAGGGAAAAAGATAAAATTTTAAAGAGGTTTTAATGGTCAGTCAACCTGAATAATATCTGAATAGGTTGGGCTGATGACGTTAAACCAAGCGCTTTATGGGAGGCAACCTAAAATTATCTTTATTTTTATTGCAACTATAGTATTTTTTGTTTGAAATTATCATTATTTTGTGGTAGTATTGAACTCTACTACTCGCATTTACCCTTGAAGCATCATAAAAATTGGATCCATAGAGAAAATTGGAGTTCGCATTCGGACCAGAGTGAAACTGTGAAATTTTTTCCTTGGGCGCCGACAGCGGGATCGACTCTGCTGATGGCGGGTTTTTCCCGAGAGTCCAGAAAATTAATTCTCAAGGCTTGCCGATGGTGCCATCGATGCCGCCGACAGCAAGAACAGCGAGATGATGGTTTTCGGAGTTTGAAATGGCAATTTTTGGTGGTTTTAGGCGGGATTTACTCGTTATAAACTTCCAAACTCGAATCTTAAATTCCTGTTACCCAAAAACAAATTGAAACTCCACCAAATTTATCCCTATGGCTTCCAATTCCACTGAAAATACTATATTTTGAGTGTTCAATCCGAGAAAATTTGTTAGTTTCGAGGCACAACGAATCTTCAAGAAAGTGTTGACAAAGAGGAGATTGATCAAAGAAATAGGATTCGTGAATCAAGGATTGAACAATCCTTCAACGGTAATTGAAGAGATGATTATGTGACGATGATGGGAAGTGTTGTGCTACACTACTGCCACCGTAATCGTTCTTGTGGTGAAGGAGTTTTATGCTAATTTGAATGGAATCAACGAAGGAGTCGTCTATGTGCGAGGCAGATGGATAACTTTTACTCCTGCACAGATTAATGAGTTATATATGATCGAGAATGTTCCTGTCTGCCGTTATTCCAACTTCATCCCAACAAGAAATCTGATGAATGAGATCTACCAATATTTGACGGACGAGACTGAAGACTGGGAAATGAGAGAAAACGAGTATATTAGTTTCTCTGCTACACTTATAAACCCCATTTATAAACACTGACACTTCTTCATTTTTGCAAAACTATTACCGATGATGAAGGTTGGTAAAGTTACTAAAGAAAGTGTTGTTATGAATTACTGTATTCAAATGGGACTCCGATTGATATTGGATCGATAATCATGAAGTCTGTTTTGGGCCTAATCGTTCATGGATCAACTTATGGGCTTGGACATCCTTCAACAATCTTTTTACTCTGCAGTCAATTCCAAGTATCTTATGAGAGTTTAGAAAATGTACTTCTACCTTGGAAGCCTTTAGACCCAACCAAGAAGTTCCCAACCAATGAAGATGAGAATGATATGACTATTATTGTAGATCAATCGTCTCAGAATTCACTACCTGTCAGCCTCTAATTCCAGACAAGACACTAGTGATCCTGCGCAGAATCAAGAAACTAGCGAAAGATGTACAAAATGTTATGAATGTGATTAACAATATCTCTGATTTTTTTGATCATCTAGACTGGAGGATCAAAGTGCATTTTGATCACTCTGGACATATCGAAGGAAGTTTGATACGATTGATGAGAAAGATGGGATGATAGAAGAGGAGTCTACTGAAGAATTCCCATACCGACCCTTCCATGATCTCTTCGTTCATGTTCAATTGATGGGCGATATCAAAGGAGAAACAAGCACTGAATTAGAGGAATAGTATATTTACTTTACTATCTATATGTTTGCGCGTGTGATTTGATTTGAACTTATGTGTTTGCTTTACTTTTAAATTTTGCTTTTAGATCTCATTATAGTTGAGATTGAGCATAAAATGTTTTGTTTTCAGCGTTTAGAGTGTTGTGGCTTGGAATACGATGCTGAATTAATGTATTTAGGTTGAGAAAATACAAAATTTATGTGTGTCGTGTAACGTGTATTGTAACCCTTGGATTTTATATATAATTATTATATATTTTTTTGTGAATGTTTATTTGTGTGAGTACATCATTTAATCACTTAAAAATTTATGTCTAGAAAAATTAAACAGATGTCGACAAGGCTTGGAATTTATCAAAATCGCAAAAATCTGGAAATTGAACCAATTTTGACAATCTCACCGACGGCTCCATCGACGCCGCAGACGACAGATTTTTCCTGAGACTTAGGCTATTTAATTCAATAGAGCTCGCTGACGGCGCTGAAGACCCTGCTGACTGTGAGATACTGAAAAAAAACACTTTTAACTGAGATTTTGACCAGTCAACCACCACTATTCATCATCCCCTTCCTCTAAAAAATGAAAATTTTGACCTAGGACTTGAGATATCTTAGATTTGGGGCAATTTCAAAGCGTTTAGACATCAAATTTTATCATCCCTCTGTAAGAGCTTTACTCCAAACAAAAATATTTGATTTTCACCTTGAATTTCTCCCACATTTAGGAGATCCAAAAAAAATTGAGAATGTGGAGAAAATATTTGGAAGAAATTCATGGAACTTAGTTTTGAACTCTTAGAGTCACTCTTAGGAGCCATTATTTGAGTATTTGAAGTGTATTTTGGAATTTTTTTTATAATTTTTATTAGATTGAAATGGCTCTGTGACAAAATAAACGACTTGAGTTTGATGAGTCTCGCTCTATCAATGCGAAGACTCTGTCGAGATTTACTTCAGTATTTCAAGGGAAGAAATGTATCCAAGATCGTGTTTTTGAGAGTCCGGGAGGAGAAGTTGAACGAGTTATTACTAAATGGAGGTGGGAAAGTTTCTGTTATACCAACAACAAGGCTGCTATGAATGTTGTGAAAGAATTATATGCCAATGCATTCTCTTCTGAGGACGGAACCGTTCGAGTAAGAGGGTTTTCTGTTGAGTTTAGTGCCGCCCTCATTAACTCATTTTATGAAGTCCCAGACTCTTATATCTACAATTATGAAACCTTCAATACAATGGAAGGCCCGTTGAACGATGTCATTAACTTTCTCATTGATGGGAAAGGGACATGAAAGATAAAGCAGCGAGAATGGGTAGATTTTTTTGCTTCCATGTTAAATGCCACTTCTAAAGCGTGACACTATTTTATTTCCTCTACTTTGTTACCAACCTATTGACCAAAGAAAAATATGTTAAGATTTTCATTCCTTTTTTATACTGTTTTTAATGATACTGTACTTTAAAAAAAGGTATTTTTGATGTTTTGTTGTAGGAATGATGAATTAGGGTCATTGGAGCAAAAAGATACAGAAAGGAGAAAATTTGGATCGAAAAGGACCAAAATGTAAAGATTTGAACTAGGCCGCCGAAGGAGCCCTCGACCCCGTCGACGACGGGTTTTTCTTGAGACTACAGGACAAAATTCTTTAGAAGCCCGCCGACGGCGCCCTTCAAGCTGCCGACGGCGAGATCGACAGTTATGCCTTCTCAAGCTTTGGATAAGGCCAAATTTTGAAGGGATTCTTAGGAAACTCTTGGGGAAGCTCATCCACAACTTTAAAAGAACATTTTGGCCGAAAATTGAGAGAGCCTAGAGGAGGTGGTGAGAGCCTAGAGGCCTTGGAGGTTAGAGAGGTTCCATTAGTGTATAGAATTTCCATTAGTGTGTAACAATTGTGAGGATTTCTTCGAGAAATTGTAAGAGTGGAGGGAAAGTGAGAGATTTCTTCCTCCTTGCTACATCGAAGAAGAATTCTATGTGTTGTAAAGAAAGGAAGTGATTCAGAGGAAGTTCGAGGAGTGTTCTTGGGGAGAATTTAAAGACAAATTATTTACTTGTTGTAGTTTGTATGCTTTTAATTTTATTTATGAATTCCGAGTTTTGTTGTGTTTTCCTCATGCGTTCTGAGTAGTTTTCTCTGTCTTTCTCCTTGTCCTGAGATTTGTGAAATGGTGATTTGAATTGGCGAAGCTATGAAAATGCTTAAGAAATTGTGATGATCTTTTCACTTTGATCTTAATTTACTTTCAATCTGGCCAATTGATAAGAAATTGTGATGATCTTTTCACTTCGATCTTAATTTACTTTCAATCTGGGCAATTAATTTGTTAAGTTATGTTGAGTTTTACAACTAAAGTGAAGATTACATCCAAGATTCAAGGCGGTCAAAGCCCTTGGAAGATACATCCAAGATTCTGGGAGGTCAAAGCCCTTGGAAGTTGGGTGCAAATAAATAGGGAAATTCTTTCAATCTGGCCAATTGATTTCGATCTTAATTTATTTTCAATCTGGCCAATTGATTTGTTAAAATATGTTGAGTTTTACAACTAAAGTGAAGATTACCAATCTGGCCAATTAATTTGTTAAAATATGTTGAGTTTTACAACTAAAGTGAAGATTACACAATCTGGTCAATTGATCTGTTAAAATATGTTGAGTTTTACAACTAAAGTGAAGATTACATCTCAAGAATTGGGAGGTCAAAGCCCTTAGAAATTGGGTGCAAATAAATAGGGAAATGAAATTATCGGGCATAGAATTGGAGATTTTGGAGGTCAAAGCCCTTGGAAGTTGGGTGCAAATAAATAAGGAAATAAAATTATCGGGAGTAGAATTGGAGATATTTGATTTGTTAAAATATGTTGAGTTTTACAACTAAAGTGAATATTACATCCAAGATTCAGGGATAAATTTGTTAAAATATGTTGAGTTTTACAACTAAAGTGAAGATTACATCCAAGATTCAGGGAGTTCAAAGCCCATGGAAGTTGGGTGCAAATAAATAGGGAAATATTATTCTCGGGCGTAGAATTGGAGATTTTAGGATGACAGACTAAAATTCCCAATTCTGTCCTATTGTTTAGGTGTTGAAGTGTAGATGTTAGCCCTGAGGTGAGGGGAACGTGGGAGCTCCGAAGTGAGAGCCGGTATCCTCCCAGCCTAGCCGCAGATTCAGTAAACAAGCATAGGATTAGTCAATGTTCTTTATGCGTGGACCCAAGGGTAAAGAATAGGTGTGCACCTATTTGGCACAATATAAATTGAACTAATTCATTTTATCCATTCACTATAATTTCTTGACAAGGAAAAGGATGCTTCTTATATATTGAATATCACAATTAAACCCTACTTTATATCATTAGTTATTTATTAGTTAGTAAAATTATCCATTTATTTCAATTGCCTATTAGTGACAGATAAACAAATTGAACGTCGTTGTATCTATTAGTGATAGATAAGCAAATTGAACGTCGTTGTTGTGATTAAAGTTAAACCTTCATTAGTATCATTAGTTATTTAATAGTTATTAAAATTACCTATTTATTTCAATTGTCTATTACTTTATATCATTAGTTATTTTTAGTTATTAAAATTATCTATTTATTTCAATTGCCTATTAGTGTTATCATTAATTATTTATTAGTTATTAAAATTATCTATTTATTTCAATTGCCTATTAGTGACAATAAGCCAAATTGAACGTCGTTGTTGTAATTAAAGTATTGCTTTTCTAAGGTCTAAGTTCGTAATTCTAAACTACTCCCTGTGGGATCGATATCTAGGACTCCATTAGAGTCTTATATTACTTGAGCGATATGTATACTTGCATTGACAAATTCAACTTTAACATTATTGAATATTTTATTTATACATCTAAATCAAATTAGACACATCTATAAAGTCGCGATGAAGTCTTTGGATGCCATTGCTGGAAATAATATCTTCTAGTAGCGCCATCAAATTCTTGTATTTGTCAATTTACAAAAAGTCGGTCAAGTTTTTATCGTCGTTGCCGGGGAGTGAGTGAGTAAAATTACTATCAGAGTAACGGACAAATTAGGATTATTAGAAAATTTTTACTTAAATTGCAACTTATTCTTATTTTTATATTTAGTTAATTATATTACTGAGTACTGATTTCAAAGTGTATGCGTAAATTTGGACCTGAAAATTTTATACCCTGCGATTTGGAATTAGAACGCACTGTTAGAAGGATTAGAAAATCAAGAAGAGAACCTAAAAATTCTGATAGAATGGAAAACAACCTAAACAATCCAGGAATAGAGAATGAACGCCAACCTAGACCCCGAAGAGATTATGCAAATCCTACAACAGATGAGATTCACTTATCTATCCAAAATCCTGATGTAGTTGTTAATTCATTTGAGCTTAAACCTGCTATAGTACAAAAAAATCAATTTGGAGGTACACCAAATGAAGATCCTAACTTACACCTCGCGAGTTTTTTAGAACTATATGCTACTTTTAAATGTGACAGAGTCTCAAATAATGTTGTTAGACTTAAACTTTTTCCTTTGTCACTGAGGGATAAGGCTAAGATGTGGTTAAACTCGTTAGTACCAGGATCTATTAAAACTTGGGGAGAACTGTCACAGAAATTTCTATCCAAATATTTCCCTCTATCAAAGACTGCTAAACTAAGAAATGACATAACATCATTCTGTCAGATTGATGGAGAGTCCATATATGAAGCTTGGGAGAGATTTAAAGATCTTCTTAGGAAGTGTCCTNCGAAATGTTAACTATATACCTTCTTATCCTCTAGGATTTAATAGTAATACTCAAATTAAGGAGAAGAAGTTTTCTATGGAAGAGCTGATATTAAACATGGGTCAACAATTGCAAAATCAAGGAAATCAATTACAAATTCAAGGAAATCAATTACAACATCAAGGAACTGCTATTAACATTGAAAACCAATTGGGACATATCGCTACTGCGCTTAGTAACCGAACATTAGGAACTTTTTCTTAGAATCAAGGAAATCAATTACAAATTCAAGGAAATCAATTACAAAATCAAGGAGCTGCTATTAAGAATATTACAATTAGGGCATATCACTACTGTGCTTAGTAACCGAACATTAGGAACTTTTCCTAGTACTGTGATAGATTCAAGGAAATCAATTACAACATCAAGGAACTGCTATTAAGAATATTGAAAACCAATTAAGGCATATCGCTACTGCGCTTAGTAACCAAACATTAGGAACTTTTCCAAGTATTGTGGAACCAAATAGGAAATCAATTACAAAATCAAGGAACTGCTATTAAGAATATTGAAAATCAATTAGGGCATAAAAATCAATTACAAAATCAAGGAACTACTATTAAGAATATTGAAAATCAATTAGGGCATATCGAGCGCTTAGTAACCAAAGAATAGGAGCTTTTCCGAGCACTGTGGAACCAAATCCTAAAGATCAAGGAAAAGAACAAATCAAGGCGATTGAATTACAAAGTGGAAAAGAATTGGAAACAAGGGTGCAAAAAGAAACTAAAATTGAAAAAGAGCGAAGTGACCGAGTACTGTGGAACCAAATCCTAAAGATCAAGGAAAAGAAAAAATCAAGGCGATTCAATTACGAAGTGGAAAAAAAGTGGAGACAAGAGTGCAAAAAGAAATAGAAACTGAAAAAGAGAATGTGGATACAGAAAAGGATCATGAGTACTCAGATTTAGAGTATCCATTTACACCAATAAAAATTACTGTGGAGAAACCTCCACCACCGTTTTTCAAAGAATGAAACAACACAAACAGAATAAACAATTTTCCAAATTTTTAGAAATTCTTAAAAAGTAAACGATAAACATTCCCTTCATAGAAGCTTTAGAGCAGATGCTCAATTATGTGAAATTTATGAAAGATATTCTGAACAAGAAAGGAAAGTTCACAGATAACGAAACTGTTGCACTTAGCGAAGAGTATAGTGCAATTATTCAGAAAAAGCTTCCTAAAAATTAAAAGATCCTGGTAGTTTCACTATACCTTGTGCTATCGGTGAAAAATTTTATGGAAGAGCTTTATGTGATTTGGGAGCCATCATTAATCTTATGCCTCTAAATTTTTAAAACATTAGGATTAGGAGAAGTCTCACCTACTTCTGTAACTCTACAGTAGCGGATCAATCAGTTACATATCCTAAGGGAGTTATAGAAGATGTGTTAGTAAAAGTGGACAAATTTATCTTTCCTATGGATTTCATTGTTTTAGATATGGAAGAAGATAAAGAAATACCTATCATTTTAGGGAGACCATTTTTAGCTACTGGAAAAGCTATGATAGATGTTCAGAAAGGAGAATTAAATATGAGAGTTAATGATAAGAAGTGACTTTTAACATTGCGAAATCTATGAAATGCCCTTCTGTTGAAAAAGATAATGAATGTTTTCACATGGAAATTATTGAACATCTACTAAACGAACATTTTAAATAACATTTTGAAGATAAAAGGCATTTTGAAAAAGAAGAGCATTTTGAAGAGCAAATTGAAGAGAATGATGAAATTATTCTGGATAAATTAGAAAATGAAGAATTAGATTATGTTCAAGAAAGATTTAAGATGTTGGATATCACAGAAAATGCTGATATATTTTCTTCAATTATACAACCATCGGAACTTGAGTTGAAAACATTACCTAACCACTTGAAGTATGTGTTTTTTGGGAGACTCATCTACATTACCTATTATTATATCTTTAGAATTAAANAAAGAAGGAAATTTTGAAATGGTTAAACACTGGAATTGTCTATCCTATTTTAGATAGTGCATAGGTAAGTCCAATTCATTGTGTTCCTAAGAAAGGAGTGACTGTTGAAACAAAAGAAAATAATGAATTAATACTTATCAGACAAGTTACTGGGTGGCGTATTTGTATTGATTATAGAAATTTAAATACTGCCACCAGGAAAGATCACTTCTCTTTACCCTTTTTAGATCAAATAGTGGATAGACTTGCTGGGCACAAATATTTTTGCTTTTTAGATGGATATACCGGTTACCATCAAATTATTATTGCTCCTGAGGATCAAGAAAAGACAACATTTACTAGTCCTTTTGGAACTTTTGCTTTACGAAGAATGCCTTTTGGATTATGTAATGCACTTGCAACATTCCAGAGATATATGATGTCCATATTTATAAGTTAATTGATGATGGATTGTAAGTATTTATGGATGATTTCTCTGTATTTGAAACATCATTTGACGCATGCTTAATTTACCTTCAAAAAATTTTGGAGTTATGCGAAAGGACTAATTTAGTTCTAAATTGAGAGAAATGTCAATTTATGGTTGCAGGAGGAATTAAGTTAGGGCATAAAATTTCAAATGATGGCATGGAAGTAGACCCTGCAAAAATTCAAGTTATATATAAACTAACACCTCCTACTAATGTAAGAGAAGTTACGAGTTTTCTTGGACATGTTGGTTTTTACTGTTGTTTTATTAAAGATTTCTCAAAAGTTACTAAACCTCTATGCCAACTTTTAGAAAAGACAAGAAATTTGAATTTATTGAAAGCTGTTTAAATGCCTTTGAGTTGCTAAAGAAAAAAATTAATCACTGCCCCTATTATAGTTTCACCTAATTGGGAGAAACCATTTGAACAGATGTGTGATGCTAGTGATTATGCTATTGGAGCTGTTCTTGGCAAAGGTACGAAAAGATTTTTAAAGTTATATACTACGCTAGTAAAACTCATAATGATGCACAAATTAATTATACTATTACTGAAAAAGAGTTACTGGCCATTGTGTATGCTTGGATAAATTTAGATCTTATTTACTTGGAGCTAAATGTGTTGTACATACTAATCACTCTGCTATTAAATATCTGATGCAAAAGAAGGATGTTAAACCGAGGTTGATTAGATGTATACTATTGATGCAAAAATTTGATCTTGTGGTTATTGATAGAAAGGGAACTGATAATCAAATTTCTGATCATTTATCGAAAAATCATTAATTATCTAACCCCGACAAAGAGATTACAGACAGTTTTCCTAATGAACAACTTTAAAATATTAATGTGTTGAGAATACCATGGTATGCTGATATTGTTAATTATATTGTAAGTGATATTTTGCCACCTATGCTGACATTGCAACAACAAAGGAAATTCATTCATGATGCGAAAGCATATTTTTGGGATGAGCCATATTTATATAAACTGCAACAATAAAGAAAATTCATTCACGATGCGAAAGCATATTTTTGGGATGAGCCTTATTTATAGAACAGCAAAGAAAATTCATTCATGATGCGAAAGCATATTTTTAGGATGAGTCTTATTTATATAAACAATGTAAGGATCTTATTATGAGGAGATGTGTACCTTATGAAGAAACTGAGCTGCTTTTAGGCATTCCTCATCAAAATTGAAAATTGTATCTTTCTCCAGTAAATGACATAAAGGCTTAGCAATCTTAGAAAAGACCTTAAAATATCAACTGTAGAATCCAAAATGTCCTAAAAATCTCCTAATTTCGCTTACATTTGTTGAATAAGGTAAATTAGTGATCACTTGAATTTTAGCAGGATCTACTTCCATACCATTTTCTGATAGATAACCTAATACAATTCACCCCTGCTACCATAATCTGTCATTTTTCTCCAGTTAAGAACTAAATTTGTTTCTTCATAGTGCTTAAGAACTTTAGATAAATGTTCTAAACACGAGTCAAATGAAGTTCCAAATACTAAAAAGTCATCCATAAAGACTTCAATCCATTTTTCAATTAAATCACAAAAAATATCCATCATACATCTTTGAAATGTGGTAGGGGCATTACATAAACAAAAGGACATTCTTTTAAAAGCAAAAGTACCATAAGGACTGGTATATGTTATTTTCTCTTAATCCTCAGGAGATATTTGAATTTGGTGATAACCGGTATATCCATCCAGAAAATAAATATATTTGCGCCCAGCTAGTCTATCCAACATTTGATCTAAAAAGGGTAGTGAAAACTAATCTTTCCTAGTGGCAAGATTTAATTTTATATAATCAATGCATATTTGATACCCTGTAACTTGTCTAGTAGGTATCAACTCATTATGCTCATTCATAGTTACAATTACTCCTCCTTTCTTAGGAACACAGTGAATTGGACTAACCCATGCACTATCTGAAAATAGGGTAGATAATTCCAGCCTTAGGAACAAACTGAATTGGACTAACCCATGCACTATCTGAAATAGGGTAAATAATTCCAGCATCTAACCACTTAAATATTCTTTCTTTACAGATTCTTTCATAGTAGGATTTAATCTCCTTTGTGGATCAACCCTGGATTTGTAGTTTTCTTCAAGATTAAATCTATGCACACAAATTGAAGTATTGATTCCTTTAATATCAACAATTGTCCATCCGAAGCTTTCTTAAAATTTTTTAGAATTTTCATCAGCTTTTCTTCTTCTTCCTTTGTTAACTTCAAGGAAATTATAACAGGTAAAGTAGGGGAATCTCGTAAAAAGACATATTTTAAATGTTCAGGAAGTAATTTCAACTAAAGGTTTGGAGGTTTTTCAATAGATGGAAAAAATGATTTATCTTTATCTATCATGTCCAAAATTTCAAAACTTTCTTGAACATAACTTGAATCTTCCTTAAAAAGGTTTACACATTGATCTAATTCCTCTTCTTGCTCGTGTTCCAAGTCTTTTTCTTCATATTTTTCTTCATAAGTAGTCTTGAAATGGCATTCACTTAGATATCTTATAACATCCACTCTATAACATTCATCATCTTTACCTTTTGCAAGGTATTTCATTGATTTTGAAATGTTAAAAGTAACAGTTTGATCATTGATGCACATTGTTAATTCCCCTTTCTGCACATCTATCACTAATCTTCTTGTGGCTAGGAAAGGTCTCCAAAAAATGATAGGTATCTCTTTATTTTCCTCCATATATAACACAATGAAATCAACAGGAAAGATAAATTGATCCGCTTTCACTAGGACATCTTCTATAACACCTTTAGGATAGGTTATTGAACGATTGTTAACTGTAGAGTTATAGTAGTAGGGGTTATTTCTCCTAATCCCAATCTTTTAAATATTGATAATGGCATAAAGTTAATGCTTGCACCTAAATCACATAAGGCTTTCCCATAAAATCTGTCTCCTATTGCACATGGAATTATGAAGCTAAGGATTTTTTAGCTTTTCAGGAAGTTTCTTCTGAATTATAGCACTGCACTCCTCACTAAGTGTAACAGTCTCATTATCTTGAAACTTCCTTTTTCTGTTGAGAATATCCTTCATAAACTTTACATAGCTTGACATTTGTTCTAAGTATGCAGCAAATGGAATATTGATTGTAAGCTTCTTAAATATTTCCAAAAATTTTGAAAATTGCTTATTCAACTTTTATTGTCGAAGTCTCTGAGGAAATGGAGGTGGTAGTTTTTCTAAATCAACTTTCGACGAAGAAATTGGTCTTTCAAAATATTTTCAAAGTGTCCTCTTTTAATTCTTTAATTTCTTCTCTCTCTACTTCAATCTCTTTTTGAACCCTACCTTCCAACTCTCTTCCGCTTCTAAGTTGTAAATGGCTTTTACTTGTTCTTTTTCTGAGTCTTTTGGATTTGATTCAGTATTTCAACTCTCTTCCGCTTCTAAGTTGAACGACTTTTACTTGCTCTTTATTCTAGTCTTTTGGATTTGATTCAGTATTACTAGGAAGTGTTCCTTGGGATCTATTACTTAATGAACTTGCGATTTCCCCAAGTTGATTCTTAATATTTCTAATTGTAGCTCCTTGACTTTGTAACTGATTACCCATTAGTAACACCACTTATTCTATAGACAACTTCTTATCCTTAAATTGTGTATTACTATTGAAACCTTGAGGATAAGCAGATCTATAATTATTATTCCTTTGGTTGATCTAGTTTCCTAATCGGTTTCTTTGGTTGTTCCCCCATTGCTGATTATTACCACCCGAATTGTTATTCCAGTTAAAGTTGGGATAGTTCTTTCCAACCTGAGTTATAATAATTGGAATATGGGTTATTTTACTTATTATTTATGACACTCAAAGTTTCTAATGATGCTTGTGAATCTACCATTTGACCTAATGAATTCTCTTCAATCATGGAAATTGGTTGAGAAAAAATCATTCCAAATTGGTCTAATATTGAAATTGCAACAACTTGATTTGCTAACATAGTAAATGCATTAGTTTCATGAATGTTGGCTACTTTTTTTGGATTCACCCTCTCATAAGGCCATTGAAAATTTTTGGTAGCCATCTCTTCAATTAAAGCATAAGCGTCATGAAATGGTTTTGACATCAATGAACCTAGCAGCGACATCAATAATAGATCTAAGAGAACCAATTAATCCATTATAAAAGGTTTGAATTATTACCAGCGGCATCAATAATAGATATAAGAGAACCAATTAATCGATTATAAAAGGTTTGAATTATTAATCAATCTAGTATATCATGGTGTGCACACTTTCTTAAGAGTTCTTTAACTCATTCTCATGCTTCATAAATAGATTTCCCTTCAAACTGATTAAAAGATGTAATATCATTTCTAAGCTTTGCAATCTTTAATGGTGGAAAATATTTTGCAAGAAATTTATGTGCTAAATCACCCCAAATTCTGATAGATCCAGGTGCTAATGAATTCAACCACATCTTAACTTTATCCCTCAGTGAGAAAGGAAATAACCTAAGTATTATGGCATCATCTGAAATACCATCATATTTAAATGTAGCACACAATTCTAAAAAATTGGTGAGATGTAAATTTGGATCTTTAGTTGCTGATCCCCCAAACTGATTATTTGATACCATTTGAATAATAGTAGGTTTGAGCTCAAATGAAATAGTCACTACACTAGGTTTTTGAATACTATAATGAAGTTCATCTACAGTAGGGTGGGCATAATTTCTTAAAGGTCTAAACTCTTGATGAATTTCAGCATTTTGATTATTTTGGTTTGTCATTTTTGAATTTTTTTTGGATTTTTCAAGATTTTTAATTTTTTTTAATTTTTTTATTTTTTTAATAGTTCTTTCTAATTCAAAGTTGTAGGGCACTAGTCCTTCAGAAGTTGAACTACGCATGCACTAACATAAAATAAAATAAAATAAAATAAAACTTACAAAACAAGATACAATATTTAAAGTTTAAATAAGATTCTTCAAAAATAAAAATTTACTTAGTTTTCTTCCCAACAACGGTGCCAAAAACTTGATACCCGATCCTAATGCTTATGCACAGTATAACAATAGTTCTGATGGTATTTTTCACTTATTTTTCTTTATTTTAGAAGAAAACCAAAAACTTGATCCTGAAGAAAAATAGGAATTTAACTTTTTAATTTATATATATTTATATTGGGATACTACGCAAGTATAAGTATTGTTATCAAGTAATATATGACTCTTTGATTAAGACCTGAATAATGAACCTAGAGGGGAGATTATGCAATATGCACTTTTTAGAAAGTTTTCCTACTTTTAAAAAGATAATTACTTAAACTAAAAATGATTTTTGTAGGAATTTAAAATTTAAATATTTTTGGCATTTTTGATATTTTAAGGAAACAGTAACAGTGTAAAAAGATAACAAAAGTTTTTGTAGAAGAAAAGTACTTAATAGAAAATATCTTTCTTCTTATCATGAATCAGTAATAAGTAAAGGTATTCTGTTGTTAAAGTATACAATTTTTTTTTGTGTCAAATAGGAGCAATAATATTCTTTACCCTTATTAGAGATGTTATAAAGAACATTGACTAATTTAAAGTTTGAATAGTTCTGAAGACCAGCTAGGTAGGGAAGATACTAGCTCTCACTTTAGAGTTCCCTCGATTCCCTCAACCTGGGGGCTAACATTTCGTATCAAAACCTAAAATAATAAACCAAGTTGGGGGCTTTAACCCTCCCTTGATTCCCTCCACCTGGGGGCTAACATCTTGTATCAAAACCTAAAACAATAAACCAAACATCGATTCCCTCCACCTGGGGGCTAACATCTCGTATCAGATTGGCCAAATCGAGAAGTAAACATCTTGGGGCTAACATTCTCGTATCAGAACCAAAAACAATAAACTAAGTTAGGGGATTTAACCTGTCACTTTAAAGTACTCTAACTCTACACCCATCAATGAATATTTCCCTATTTATTTGCACTCCATCATATGAACTACATTGTCATTCATACAACCTCATGTGATTCTTTCCAATTATTGATTGAGACAATACCAGCCCGGTTCTTACATGTTCTTACAACAAATTTTAACATCTGCATTGACCAGATCAAGAAGTAAATGAAGAACATGGATTTAAATCATTATAACTTCTTCCATCATTAAAGATCAATACTCTCCACAACTTCCATCCAAAACTTAATTACTTATCATTTTAAGAAAAAAATAAAGAAAACTACTCAGAATACATTGAGAAAATAAAACCACACTTTAGTTTAAAAGTAGAAATCATTGCCAAACCACTAAGAAGTCTCTTTAAAGATCAATACTCTCCACAACTTCCATCCAACACTTAATTACTTATCATTTTAAGAAGAAAAAAATACTCAGTATCCATGGAGAAAACAAAACCACACTTTAGTTTAAAAGAAGAAATCATTGTCAAAAATCATGGAGAAAACAAAACCACACTTTAGTTTAAAAGTAGAAATCATTGTCAAACCAACATACTTCCATCCAAAACTTAATTACTTATCATTTTAAGAAGAAAGATAAAGAAAACTACTCATATCTATGGAGAAAATAAAATCACACTTTAGTTTAAAAGAAGAAATTATTGTCAAACCAACAACAAGTCTTGATTAAAGTCTCATCCAAAACTTAATTACTTATCATTTTAAGAAGAAAGATAAAGAAAACTACTCAAAATCTATAAAACCACACTTTAGTTTAAAAGTAGAAATCATTGTCAATCCAACAAGTAGTCTAAACTTAATTACTTATCATTTTAAGAAGAAAGATAAAGAAAACTACTCAAAATCCATGCCATCCATCACTTTAATTACTTATCATTTTAAGGAGAAAGATAAAGAAAACTACTCAGAATCCATGGAGAAACTTAATTACCTATCATTTTAAGAAGAAAGATAAAGAAAAATACTCAGTATCCATGGAGAAAACAAAACCACACTTTAGTTTAAAAGAAGAAATCATTGTCAAAAATCATGGAGAAAACAAAACCACACTTTAGTTTAAAAGTAGAAATCATTGTCAAACCAACATACTTCCATCCAAAACTTAATTACTTATCATTTTAAGAAGAAAGATAAAGAAAACTACTCATATCTCCATTCAAAACTTAATTACTTATCATTTTAAGAAGAAAGATAAAGAAAACTACTCATAATCCATGGAGAAATAAAACCATTAGTTTAAAAGAAGAAATCATTGTCAAACCAACAACAAGACTATTAAAATAAAAAATTGTCTAAAACAAAAAGATAAAAACTTATCTCAAGTCCTCCACCAAACTTTTGAAGTTTCTTTAAATCTATTCTCTTTTACAATCACTAAAAAAAAAAGTAATATTTTCTGAAAAGTGATTCCTGAAAATCTCTCCGAACTAACTCCCCAGAGAAGAACTTTCAAAACTTGCCAATATTTTACACTTTTTTGGACCTTTTCAGTACTCTTTTCTAAATCCTCTCTTCTTTCTTTTATAGCTTTCTAAGAGGTGCCTTGGGATCTCCTTAAAATGTGTCTTGATTCGATGTATTTGCCCAAGAGACGCATCCTTTCATGATAATTTTTGTCTGTATCTTGATTCGATGTATTTGCCCAAGAGACGCATCCTTTCATGATAATTTTCATCCATGGTACCTATTAGCCAAGGGAGCCTCAAAAACCTCTTTGAAATTTGTGAAAACTGATTTTACTCATCTAGTAACTGCCACTGGCGCTTAAGCAACCTCTTCGAAATTCATGAAAACTGATTTTACTTGTCTATTAACTGCCAATGGCGCGACCTCTCTGTTTAGCCGGTGCTTAAGCACCAAATCTGACGCTTAGGCTCTAAAACTCTTTTGCACAATTTTTCACCTTTTTGCTCTAAATTTGATCGTTTTTCACTCCTTTAAGCATTTTTTTCCATTTTTACTTGTATCTACAAGAAAAACACAAAAATACCTTCCATTAAAGCACAATATATCAAAAATAGGTATAAAAATGTGTCTAAAAATACTATATATTTTAGGTTTATCAACTATCCAGATATAGTAATTCTCACTTGAAAAAGAAAGAAAAGAAATGATTCAAAAGATCCTAAAAGAAAAGAAAAAAAGAAGAAAAGAAAAAGAAAAAAGAGTTAGGAGAAGCTTGAGGAGATGCCTAATAAAAAATTGGTTTCACTTAAATCAACTTAAGGAAAAGGCTTTATTACATTTTATAAACTTGTCTTGGAGTATTAGCAGCATTACTAGTAAATTTTTCATGAAGTTCTCTTTCATTTGAATGTTCTAGGTATCCTTGATATGACAAATTACAATTCTTCTTGAAAAGAATAGGGATTCAAAAATCTTAAATTTTATTACTAAGTACTCTTAGACGTAAGGTTTGAATCTAAGTTATTAAAGGATTTTCTTAAATTTTACTATTTTATTTATTAAACTAAAGTATAGAAGTTATAAGTTAATCTCTATCCAAAGTCATATGCTTTTATGTAGTAAAACTGTTACTTAAGAACAAGTAATATTTAAGGTTGGTGGATTTTGATACACAAAAATAATATGTTGTTATAAGTATAAATTTTATGCTTATTTTTTGTGATATTACACTTTAAAGATGGTTATTTTTTTTTGTTGCAGATATATCAATTTTAGGCATGTGGAGCAAAAGTAGGAAAAATAATAAAATTTAGAGCCAAAACAACAAATTTTGAGATTCTAGTGCCTGAAGCGCCACTTTACAGAGAGCTGGCAACTGAAGTGCCAGAATTGCCGCCTTAAGAGCCATTTGAAAGAGTGTTGGCACCTAAAGTTCCAGATTTTGTGCCTGAAGCGCCAAAACTCAGAACAGCACGGTCTTAAGCAAGTTGACAGTTCAAGCACTAAAGCCAGCGTTTGAAGTGCCAGAGATGACTTTTGCATATTAAGGCGGTTCATAATGAATTTTAAGCAAATTTTAAAAGGGACACTTGTTATAAATGTCAGTGATTCAATGAATCTAGACACTTTAGAAGGTTCTTTTATGAAAGGATATGTCCCTCAGACCAATAGGCATGTCTTTTGAATTCAAAAGGATTGACTTTATCATAGAATTTTAGAGGGAATTTTGAATTCCTTTTGGAGGGAGGCAACTTCTAAAAAAGGAGACGGAAGTCTAGGGCTTCAAGTTGTGCATGAGAGAGAGGCTTGTGAGGGATTTTCAAAGAAGACAAGAGAGAGAGAGAGAGAAAGAGAGAAAGTGAAGGGCTTGGAGATTATCTTCAAGGATTATAAGAGGAGAGGGAAGGTGAGAGATTTCTTCTTCATTACTTTTTTAAGAGAGAATTGAGAGTTCTTGTAAAGATGGAAAATGCTTGAAGAGAACTTCTAGGGATTTGCTTAGGAAGGATTGTGAGAAAAGTTGTTTTCTTTTATTTCTTTATTTTGTAAACTTCTTTTTGTAGTTGAAATCCATGTTTTATCGTATCCTTGTCATGAATTCTGAGTAGTCTTCTTTATCCTTCTCCCTGAAATGAGATGTGGTTTTGTGAAGAATTGATTTTGTTTTATATGATTTTAAATGTCAATAAATTGTGATGATTTGAACTCTAATCTTCATTTACTTTTCAATCTGGCCAATTCAAATGTTAAAATGTGTTGAGAAACATATGTTCCGAAAGGGCTATAATTTTTACAAAATGGAGGGAATCACATTTGATTCCATGGGAGAAGATGTCATATATGGAGTTGAGTGAAAATTAATGGGGAAATATAATTTTTGGAAGAAGAATTGGATATTTTAAGGCGACAGATTAAAATACCCAATTTATTCCAGTTGATTGGAAACTAAAGCATGATTGTTAGCCCTCAGATGAGGAAAATTAAAGAACAAATGCAGGAAAACACAATCTGATTTAATTTGCAAAATAGCAAATCAAACTCAAAAGGGAAAAAGTGAAGTTCAGAACCCAATGCTGGACCAACTGTACATTGCACAATGCACATGTGGAACTAGTCCACTAACACACCTATTGGGGGTTCGACCCCACACTAAGATTAAAAAGTCTGTAATGGTCTCCTGCACCTCCTGTTCAAGGGTGATTGAATCGACAGTCCTGAAGTCCAAAGGAATTGACCGTACTTACCCAAGAAAGAAATGGATGAAGTAGGCCAACGAAAGAAAGGTAATTTGGTCCATAAGGGACATGGACACATTACTGATGTATGAAGATAATATTTCTTGATTAATATGTAGAGAGAATCTTGTCCCCAACATAGTCGCCAGAAGCTGTCGGCACTATTTTGATTGAGGAGTTGCCCGTTGGAAGCTCGTTGGTCGCTGGAATCAGAATCCCATTTCCCACTTCGGAAAGGAATTTAATATATATATATATATATATAAGTTTAGAAAAATATGAAATCGAACTGATTCCATATTTTTCATAGTTCAAATGAAAGGGCACTACACCTCCAGCTATGTATCTGTCCCGAAAGAAAAATACAAGACTCGAGGGTGAGGCTTGATCACATAAACTAAGAAATATATGACATTTATTTGGTCTGCAAAAATCATTTTATTTATAAGCCAACAAGTTCCCCTATTTAATAGAAAGAATTAAATAGGGTTTATACTAAGTTGGGTTTGGAAAAGCCTCTTGTATGAGCAAGCCCCTATAATTAAGTACATCTTAGATAATCAAAGCTACCTAAGAAAACTCTCAATAAAAATTAGGGAATATTATCTTCAAAGAGGTCAAAATTTCAATGAGTACGGAAAAAAAGGTGTGAAAGGGGAATGACTTAAATTTGAAACATTTATTGTAGAATCCAAATGAGGAAAAATTAAGGGATGTCACAGATTCAGAGGAAAACCTCAATTACTTCCCAAGTTACCCTATGATTTGGCTTCAGTTTTTTAGAGAAATATTTAAATGTTTCATCCTGTCAAATTAAGGCTTACATTCGCGTGAAACAATCACACAAATAGCATGGAAGATATGAGAATTTTGGTCATGACGAATGAATCTTAAAACGAGTTAGGGCTTATGTTATGTAGCAGAGCTATACAAAAGCTTAAAGAAAAGTTGAGGATTTATGTTGCATAAACAAACCACCTCAAAGTCCTATGGGTTGGTTATTTAAATCTAAGGAATGGTTTAGCTGGTGTAGACATGTTTAACTGTTGAAGATGGACGTGCTGCCCACAATGCTAGCTCCAAGATCCTTGTCACTACAAGTTTAGATTTTCTAATGTGTCAAATTGTGATGTCAAATCATATGTCCCAAAGGGTCATGCTTAGTTAAACATTATGGGGTATATTAAAGTTGATTAGAGTGACACCGGTTAGGATCCTATGGCTCCCTCATTCCGGTACCACTATTTTCTTTCAGATTTATATAGTCCCAATGAATTTACTAAACTCAACTTAATGAGTTCCATCTTTCATTTAGACTATGGGAAATCTTGTTAGCAACAGTAGGTTACCTCCTCCAAGGGATTCTTGATCATCCAATAGAGATGTTTTAATTTAGTTGCAATTTTTATTTTGTGATGTTTGTGATTAAGTTTTGAGTTATCTTATATTTTGAATGTTGTGGCAGTTAATTTTATCTTGATTGATTTTTAGTTTTGGTTTTGGTTTTACGGCTATTTTAGTAGTTTTGGTTTTTATGCAGGGTGACATCGTTTTTTAACATGCAATCTCAAGGCAAAAAGTACAAAAAGGTAAATGCAATAATTTAAAAGCGTACTTGTTGATTCTTCTCGTTCCTCCACTTGAAAGGTTAGTAGTTACAAGGCATGTATATAATTTTGTAGGGAATTTAAATTACAGGAGTAGATGAAGGTTTAGCTACCAGACCTCAAGTTATGACTTTATTGAATCTCAGAAGATCCTAGTGGATGATTTTAGAACAAAAATATGGTAAGTCCAATTTACCCTTCATAATGTCCAATAGATTTCAAATTGCTCAAGGCATGACCTTGGACCACTTTAAAGTTCTCTTGAAATATTTTGAGTTCATTTTAAACTTATCATATTGTTCTATTAATCATCTGAGGTCAAAGTTTTACTACCCTATTGCTTAGTGAAACTTGATAATTTAATTATCCCAAGAGTAGGATACCCAATTAATCAATTGATTTTTCATTTAAACATTATGTGGGTGCGAGCCCCTAAGGCAAGTTTAAGTAATTTAAGATTATGGTGCCTGCAATTAAGATCCAACCTGTAGTGTTTAAAGATGTTAATTTCGAATCATTTTATCTTCTAAATCCACTCAATTGAGTGTAGACATCGAGCCTATGTCACTACTAAGCCCTTAACAATCATGATAGGTGGAATGGAAATTATCAAAATTTTGATTTAAGTGATATGTATTCTTATGAAATAATCACATCAACCTCAACTTTGTGCTTAAGAAAAGTAAACTATCATCTTTCTAGCTTAAGTCCATCACTTAAGAATCATTTGATCTTAATTGACTTCAAAGTCATGAATATTAGGAGAATTATGATTTTGTTGATATTGTGCAAAGGTGGTGAGTGAGTTTCTACCTTTTAATCACATTGTATTTCAATCATCCAAACATATTCATTAAAATCAAAATTTTCTATTTTCTCTTGGTTAATCCTAAATTTTGATTAAGAACTGTATTCTAAATTGACTATTTTGCCCTTGGAGTACTCTACCTCATTACTCATTAAACACAACTCAAATGACTTGAGCTTTCAGAGTAGCATACCCATGAGTTAATTGAAACATCAGAGGAGAATAACGTGGTTTTTTGTTATTTTTTTTTAATTTAAATAATTATTTAAAATAAAAAAATATGGTTTTAAAAGTTTATTTATTTAACTATCCAAAAAAAAGTTTTATTTATGAGAAAATTATTAGAGGTTTCCTTAGGTCAGAGATACATTTGGGCAAATTTTCATGATTTTTTGAGTTAAATTTTTACTATTATTATTTAATTTTGGATCAATTTCAATGATTTAATTAAATAGAAAATAATTTTTTAATTAAGAAAATTATTTTTACATTTTTATTAGACTTCTCTGAGTTCACAAAACTTAGAGAATCAAAATTTGTATTTTTATGATTTTTAATTAATTTATTATAATTATTTTAAAGAGAAAATAAGGAAAATTCACTTTTAAGCTTTTAAAATTTATTTTTAACATAGAAAAAATTAGGAAAAATATCCTCATGAATTCTAAGTAATCAGGGAAAACTTGCACACATTTTGAACTATTTTTTGTATTTTTTAAAATTTTGATTATTTTAATTATTTTTAATTCAAAATACACTTTAAAAATGACTTATTTTCAAAAAAAATAGATTTTTTTTTATTAAATTCACCTAATCACAAAGAACTTAGAAAACTATTTTTCATGATTTTATAATCTTATTATATTTATTATAATTATTTTTCTACAAAAATACAAAGTTTCTTTAAAAATCAATTTTAGTGTTTAAACTAAGCCAAATAATTTGCAAATTTTTACTATAAGTAAATATGATTTTTATGCATAATGTGGAATTTATTTTGTCAATTTTTTATATGTAATTTAGATAAATTAAAACAGACTGTATACTTTTTATTAAATACAAAAATTTATAAAATAATTCAAAACATCATAATATTTTTCCTTAACTTCTCTTACCACAGGAAATCTACTAAAATTATTCTCATAATTTTCTAAATGATATTTTGATTTATATAATTAAAATAAGTCAAAATGGCCACCCTAGCTTAAAAATTAGCGCTAGAAGCATAGAGATGCCTTTTGACTTTAGAAAAATTAGAGAACATCCCCTCTGTGATGGGGAATAAACCTTAGAAATTTCAAGCCATGGTGAGCCATATTTAGTCATGAAAATTGAAATACCACTCAAGGTATTTAATTAAATAAAAATAATATACTTGGAAAATAGATTTTATTTTTAACCCACACTATTCTCCTCTGTTCACTTAGCAACAGGGTATTTTCCATTTTTTTTTATGATTTTTTTATGCAAAGATATGAATTTTTAAAGATCTGACATTTAATTTAATACATAAAACCCTTATTTATCTACTAATCCACGCGGCACTGACTGGATCATAGGAAACTCCGAAAGATGATGTGACACACTCCCATTTGTTATGCTTTCCACCTAGGCATGCCAAGCAGTCCGCGGTTTACGCCCCAAGAGTTTGTCCAGTTTGATCCCCTTCGTCCATTAGATACACGCGCCATCGGATGGCATCCGTTCATCATCCCCAAGTGACCTAACCTGTAAACCATCCACACTAAAACCTTAACATCTTTGCCTAGACTCAACCAAATCACATGGGGTTTGTTTCTAAACCTTCATCTACTCAAGACGAACATGTCTATACAGTTAATCAAGTATGAAATCAAGTCATTACTCATAGAGAGTTAAATTAAGCTCTGGTTAGGGTTACAGCTGAATCCCTTTGTCTGAGAGCGGATGCCTCAATCAGATGGTTGTGGTAGCTTCAGTTGATTCTAATGAACCTCTAGATGAAGCCTTGTGCCCTAGTGAATTTTCTAGGTATGATTTCAACCATGGTGGATTTCAGGTGTTGGTCTAGAGCTATCCTAGAGGCTACTTCAAAGGGGGCTTTGATGGGGAATCAACTCCTCTTGCTCTAGCGATGGTGTGTGCATAATTAATTTGAGTTTGGTAGACTATGGAGAGATTTCCTGATCCAGACTAAAAGTTTGAGCTCAAAATTGGGCTCTCATAGTAGGAATCAGATGGGGAAAATGGTGGGTTTAAGCTGAGGATTGCTTGGAGAGTCTCTGGTTAGGTTTTGAAAAATTTTTTGCAAGGATTTGGAACACCTCCCCTTTGACCATGGAGAAGATTTTTTAAATAGAAGGTCTTAGGGTGGAGTTCAGGGCCAGTTGATGGGTGACAAGAGTTGCTTAGGTCAAGGGCTGAGGAGCTCTATAGCACAGTTTGGGTGAGCTGGCCTCTTTGGTTGAAATTAGGTTTGATTTAGGGGTGGTGGCTCACGGCTGTGGATTTTTTCAGTGAGTAGGGTGGTTGGCTAGAACATGGGGGTATTTAGATGGTTAGGTGAGCTAGGGAGAGGGTCAATTATGATTAACCCTCAATGGTTTGTCATGATTGAGGAGATTTATTGGTTAAGGCTCAAAAATGGGATTAAATCCATTAATTTAGGGACCCATTGGTCCATAGCTCACTTTGGTGGATTTATGATGGTTCAACCTGATTCAAAACAGGAGTTTAGTGGTTGTGGGGGTTCTTGTTGACCAATTTGGTTTCATTAAGTCAATTTAGGTGAAAGGGTTGATTTGGGTCAAGTGGTTTGATGTGGGTTTTGGGTTGAGCTAGCCATACTATTGAGCTCAATTTATTGATTAATTTTGTGTGGGAAACTGTTATGAGGAGTTTAAAAAATAATTGGAGTAATTTTTAATTTGTTTGGAAGTTCAATTTGGAGGATTTTGGGGATTTGGTCAATTTGGGGATGTTGGGTTAGAGTTGGGTTTAGGTTAGGCTAAGATTGGGTTAGGTCCAAATTGATGTTTCAAAATGGTCTAGAGGAATTTGATGAAGAGTTTTCAATATAAATTGGGTGTCAATTTTGGGGTTAGGGCATTCAAATTGGTGGTATTTAGAGACATAGACAATTTGGGGACAAGTTGGCGATTTTGAATGTGGATTAAAATTGAGTAAAATTGAGGCTTTAACAAGGACAATTCAACGTCCAATTTGATGTTTAGGATTGTTAGGAAGAATTTAGGATTCAAATTAGGGCAATTCTGTGGACCATATGGTTCAATTAGGTGAGATTAAGTCATAGGGTCAAAATTGGGAGTTTAATTTAGATCAAGATTGAGCTTAGGCTTGGATTTTATTTTAATTTATCATATGAAAGATGATTTTGAGTTTAGAATTCAAATTTGGGAGTATTGGGGCCAATTTGATGGGTATTTGAGACAAATTTGGAAAAATTGGGCCTTTAAAAGCAATTTGGGGCCTTTTAGTTAATGTCATGAAATTTGCCAAATTTGGTTCAATTAAAGGGTCCCAATTGGTTTTATGGACATTTTAAATGATTTTGGGAAAGTTTGGGCTACCAAGGGTATTTTTGTAATTTTGGAAAATTTGAGGGTATTTTGGTAATTTTGAAATTTTTGTGATGTTTTGGGCAATTTGGGTAGTTTTAAATGGTTTGAAATGTTTTTTGAACAATTTTGGGTATTTTAGATGAATTTTGGAATTTTGGTCAAATTCTGGGTTTCAAGGGTATTTAGGTAATATGGGTGGTTTTGGGGGCAAAAGGCCAAGTTGCATATTTTGGTAGAATTGGTGTGCCAACCACCTGATATGATCTATGGATAATTTAAATCCCCATTTGGTCCTCTATTTACTGGTCTTAGCTAAACCCTAGCCTAGGGCGAGTGAGTCTAGGGGACGATCTACATGAGTTTCCCAAAAGATAAAGGGAAAAAAGTCAACAAATTTGGGTTTTAGGGTTGTGAGTGAAAGTGGGTGGAAGTGACTGTAGTGAGTAAACTTGGTCCAGAATAACTCCCAAGGTTAAACCTAAGGTCAAACAGTTATATGGGGACTCCCCTTCAGCTTCCTCTATAGTGGCCCCACTTACTAAGTGCTAGAGGTTAGGACCACTAGATAGAACTTCAAGTTGAGCACATAAGAGTTTAGAGTTTCTAAAGGTAAGGGTTTCATTTCTAATTTTCTTAGAATAATCAACAGGATATTCCTATGGCTAGGCCTTAGGCTGCTAAAGAGGGAAAACTAAACCTCAACAAAAAGTGAGGTCAACAAATGAACCCCCAATAGGTGTGGTGTGTTAGGCAAGCACACCGTGTGTATTGGCGTTGACCTATGAAATCAACAAAAACAACCTAGACTTCTAAGTCAACAGACCTAGAATGAAGTGTAGAATCAAGTTTTAGATGTTTGCGCTGGGGAGTTAGCAAATGAACATTGGATCAAAATGGAGGATTCAAAATTCTTGTTGGGGATTAGAAGAAAAGCGATTCCAAAAATGACCATGACAGTCATGATGAAGATTCAATTTCAATTCGATGCTAGGAAACTTTAACATTAATTTAATATTATCGGAAGATGGGGATCAGAATTTAGGTACTGACCCCGGGATGGGAATTGAAATTTTAAGTATCAATCCCAAAAAGAGAGTCAGAATTTAGGTACCGACCTCAAAAAGGAGGGAATCAGAATTTAGGTACTGACCCAAAAAATGGGATTTAAAACTTAACTATAAATCCCAAAAAGAGAATTAAAATGTAGGCACCAATCTTGAAAGATAGGAATCAGAATTTAGGTATTGATCCCTAAAGATAGGAATTAGAATTTAGGTACTGATCCCGAAATGAGAATTGAAATTTAGGTATCAATCTCAGGATGAGAGTCAGAATTTAGGCACTGAAATCCAAAGATAGGAATCAGAATTTAGGTACTAATCCAGAAATGAGAATTAAAATTTTGGTATCAATTCAAGAAAGAGAGTCAGAATTTAGGTACCGACCTCGAAAGATAGGAATCAGAATTTAGATACTGAACCCGAGGTGGGAATTGAAATTTAGCTATCAATCACAAAAAGAGATTCAAATTTTAGGTATTAACCCCAAAATGGGAATTGAAATTTAGGGATGAATCCCAGAAAGAGAATCAAAATTTAGATACCAACCTCGAAAGATAGGAATCAGAATTTAGGTACTCATCCTGAAATGGGAATTGAAATTTAGGTATCAATCCCAAAATGAGAATTGGAATTTAGGTACTGACCTCGAAAGATAGGAATCAGAATTTAGGTACTGATCCCAAATTGGGAATTAAAATTTAGGTATCAATCCCGAAAAGAGAATCATAATTTAGGTATTGATCTCAAAAAATAGGAATCAGAATTTAGGTATTGATCCCTAAAACTACATGAAAGCAGTGTAGAGAATTTGTGGTGTTAAATTCATAGATATGTGGCATGTGATAAGGTTGACATTGGCGAAGAAAAAATTTGTGAGACTTTGTGAGATTTTGTGCAGAATGTGAAAGTCTGTGGGGATGTGAAAAAAATTAGTGCAGACAAGGATAGTCGTGTTGCGCGAGCAAAGAGTTAGAGACCTAGAAAATAAGAGAAACAACTCAACAGATTTGTTTTATTTTCTTGTTGTCTTTATCACATTTAATTATCAAAATATATTTTCAAAATTCATTTTTTGTTGGTTAATTTTTCAAAAGAGTATTTTATTTGAACTTTTGTTATTATCAAATTTTTATTATTTTGTTCTTCGTTCATAGTAGCTCGGAACCAACGCATGGTTCTGGGGCTCTTGATCTATCGCACAAAAAGGGAAATTTAAGAAACATACTAAATTCTAAAAGAAATTTCATTAATCTACATCAAACAGGTGCTACAGATTGAACGTAGGTCAAAGCATCGAAAGGTACAACATGCTGAAAGCATCAAAAGTATATCTGAAACTTCTCATGCTGCCAACATATCATAAGCTGAACATATCTGATACATATATCATCATATTTGCTGCATCAAAACACGATATAGAAAGGAATCCCCTGACTATCCATCTTGGGCAGGGTGACCACCTCATCGAGCGGACCGACTAAGCCACGCTTCAGGATAAGAGTTCCTTTTAAGTACACTTAGAGGTGCAACCCTCTCATAGCTCGTAAGGTTGTAGTTCCTCTAACTCTAGATCTGGTCAAAATCCATATGACATCATTTTGTTATCAATCCTTCTAAAAGTTACTGACACCCTGTGGTGTCTTCCCCTAGAATGTAGTGCATGGTCAAGTTTGCTCCATTTCCCTTGAGAATCAGTATTGAACTCACTAGTAGCGGAATCTCCACGGATCCTCTCAACTCCTCGGGGCTAATGACATCTATTTCTTTCCCGAACAAAATATTGCTTTTTCTCATTAAGGAGACCGTGCAAGAAGGTCTCACAAAATCATGATGGTTTATATGTGGGCAAATGCAATCGCCCTCCTTATAGATATTGATGATACAACTGTTGAGAATGCAATCGACTGGAAGTATGCTCCACCTAACCATCCTCTTGATCATCCACTTTATTATGGGAGGTAATGGATCCACCTCATCATGTCTTAAAATCCTCGTGGGATTTCCTTGTCTATCATTGGTAAAATCATAATAGCAACCACAATTGATGGTGATTTTACCTTTTACACGCATCCATTTTTGTGGTTCAGAGCAGGTCCTTCCCATCAGAAGACCAGCAAGACCCCTGTCTCTTAGGTCGAATATGCAGTCGAGAATGCTCCTTTCTTCACTTTCAGAGAAGACTCTGGTGTACAACTCCAAGCCTTCTAGTATATTGACAAATATTCCTTGAACTTCTTCATAAAATTTTAATTCCCTTTTCTTTACTTTAGTCATTTTGTCTAATTCTGCTATGGTAACCATCGGCGGCTGTCAAGGATGCTCCCTCATTTCAATATTAGCAGGAATCCATGCTTGTCTTTTCTCTGAATTCAGTAGAATATATGTTTCCCCATTGAGTGATTGGTGATTTGAAATCCACTATCGGTGGGCAACTTCTGGTAGCATCGGCTCTATAGTGAACTCAGACTCATACTCAGTGGAAGGCAAGCTGGAGGAAGTCTCTCTCATTCATGGATCATGGATCTTCCCCTCAATAATCGGGGTAAGCAAGTTTTCTGCCTCCTTCTGGCATCTTCTTTCTTCACATAGGAACGCTTTGTGTTTTTGATGATTGGCATTTCTTTGTTGAGTCCTTCGTAGGGATGCATCTGGCAGTCTCTCATCATTAGCGGTGACTAAACCTCCGGTCAGTGCAGTTATCATATCTGGCAGACAACTAGTCCCCTACATCGGATCTTGCTGCATTATCACTTTCTTCCCCTTCAGTGAGGAATCCTCCTTGATGCTGATCTTTAACAACGACAGTAACCCCTCTTTTTCTCGATGGTTGACCAGGTCCATCAGGGGACCCTCATAGTCTACATCAACTTGACCAAAGTCCACGTCCAAGTCTATGATGCCACCCTGTGGTGCTCTTTCCTCGTTCAGTGTGAGGTTCCAGCCAACCTTAAAAGTAAAAATCAGCTTCTGTCCTAACATTTTCTCTGTAGATAACAGAAAAACATTAGTGCGCTGAATCTTAGAAGGAATAATTACAAAACAAAGTCTTTATTAGACAAAATTTTAGTTTGTATTGGTGAGAAGATTATTTATTTATTATTACATATTATTTAATTTAGTAAAATATCAACCTTAAAAGTACAAAGGAGAAAATCGAAGCATGTAATTTTCATTTTATTGAGGTTAATTTTATTACAAAGTTTTTAGACCCAGTTACAGACATTTGGCCAAATAAATAAACCTGAATTAATCAAAATTTCAATTCAAGCAAAGTTAAGTTGCATAGTTTATCTTCAAGTATCGTCTGTTGATCGGCAACATAGGTCTCTCGTCTTGAAAATCCACCAGATGGTAGCCTCCACTTGCGTAGACCTTTTCTACGAGAAATGGTCCCTCACAAGTTGGCTCAAATTTTCCATCTATCTTGTAGTTTGCAAGAATAGGCCTTTTGAGTACGAGAATGAGGTTACCAACTTTGAACATCCTTGAGCGGACCAATTTGTCATGAGCTTGTACCATCCTCGCTGGGTAAAGCTCCAACTGTTGTTGTGCTTCTAGTCGCTTTCCTTCGAGACTTTTCAATTGTTCAAGTCTGAGTTTTGCACTTTCTTCTATTGTAAGTTGATTGGTGATAGGGACTCTGATAGATGACGTCTGGACTTCTAACGGTAGTACGACCTCAGACCCGTACACAAGTGCGTAGGGTGTACGTTGAGTGGGAGTCCTGAAGGTTATCCGGTAAGCCCACAAGGCTTCTAGCAGTTTGTCATGCCAATATTTATTATTTTCAACCAATGTTTTCTTCAAAATCTGTACCAATGTCTTATTGAAGGCCTCGACTAGGCCATTTACCCTAGGATAGTAGATTTTAGAGTACCTCCAATCTATCCCGTGCCGCTTGGTGAAATGTCGCTTTTTTTTCTCTTGAAGGTTGTCCCATTATCAGATATTATTATGTGCAAAACTCCAAAATGGTAAACGATTTTGCTTTTGAAAAATTGAAGGAAATCATGTGTTGTAACCTCTTGTAACGGCACTAACTCTGCCCATTTGGAAAAGTAATCTATAGAGGTAAGTATAAATATGTGTCCTTTAGAAGATGGAGGGTCTATCGGACATATTATGTCCGTGCCCCATCACTTGAATGGCCACGAGGAGAAGGTTGGGTGTAACACATTCGGAGGTTGTTGTAAGTCCACCCCATGCACTTGGCATTGGTGACATCCTCTGGTTGTATCCATGCAGTCGGACATCATTGCCAGCTAATAATATTTGAGTCTCTTAATCTTTATTTTCATCTTTGGTCCTGATTCGTGAGCACCACACAATCTAACATATACTTCTTTGATAATATTTTGTGCTTCTGCTTTGCTTATACATCGCAGCTACATCTGATCGAGCGATCTTCTGTAAAAAACATATCCCAATATGGCATATGAGATAGCTCTTCTTGTGTGTGAAATGCCTCAGACTTGTCCCTGAAAGCTTTCCTGTCTGCAAATATTCTATTATTGACTTATGTCAATCTTCATTAATATCAACAATCGCAATTATCATTTCTTCTTCTTTTTCAAGCTTGTGTAAATTTTCAAAGTTGATTTGAGACAAAACCTATCTTCCTTATACTGTAATGTCAATAGAATCCTCTGAGCGACACGCTATTTCTTTTGCAAGTTTTGCTAGAGCGTCAGCATGAGAATTATCTTCCCGAAAGATCCGGTAGAAAGTTACATTGGGAATTTGCTATAGCAGCCTCTTTACGTACTGATGATATTCTGCTAACCTTCTTTTCAAAATCTTGTACTGTCCAGCGACTTATTGAATGATGAGTTGTGAGTCGCCACATATGGCAATATCTGTTATATGCATCGAGATTGTCAATTTTGACCCAGTAACTAAGGCTTCATATGTTGCTTCATTTTTGGAACATGGATCTTTCAGGTGATAAGAGAATCTCAGCATGCCTTTATCTGGCGTGATGAAGATTAAACTGATTCCTGCTTTGCCTGGTATAACTGTTCCTGATCCTTTGTCCTTTCTGGCTAACGAAGCTCCATCAAAATACATCTCCCAGCATTGTGCATTGGAGAAATCCATCTGTAATACCTTTTCATCTGGTAGTTTGTCATTAAGAGGGGAACCATCTGGAAGTGGGTGTGCAGCGAAAAAATCTACTAAAATTTGTCCCTTGATAGCACGGAGGGGAAGAAAAGTTATATCAAATTGCAATAAAATCATCGACCAACTTAATAGACTTCCAGAGAGTGTTGGTCGGGTCATCAAATATGGCAACAGATTAACTTTTGAAATTAGAGTTATCTTATCAGAAAGCATGTAATGTATGAGCTTCTGGGCGGCGAAAATCAAAGCTAGGCAATGCTTCTGAATAGGCGGATACCTTATCTCCGTCGGTATTAGACGGTGACTCCAAGTAGTATATTGCATTTTCTTTACCCTCATCATTTACTTGAGCTAAGAGGGCTCCAAGAGATTCATCTAAGGCCACGATATAAAGTATTAAAGGTTTTCCCCGTAAAGGGGTAGCCAAAATAAGAGGTGTCATTAAATATTGTTTAATGTCCTCAAAAAGCTCATTAGCATTTCTCTTCCCAAATAAATTTGGTGTCCTTTTTAAATAATGTCGAGAAGGGATAACACCTACTTGAGAGATTAAAAATAAAGCGTCTTAGATATGCCAACTTTCCTTGGAAAAAATGTAACTGTTTCAAGGTTTTGGGAGGAGGCATTTCCAAGATAACTTTAATCTTATCTAGGTCAATCTTGATTCCCCGATAATGGACAAAGAATCCTAGAAATTTCTCGGAGGTAACGCCAAAAGCACACTTCAAGGGATTCAACATAAGATCATATTGTCGTAATCGTTCGAACACGATCCTCAAATCATTTAAATGGTCTATTTTTTGTTTACTTTTGATGAATAAATCATACACGTAACATTCCTATTGGTTGTGAATGAGATCATCAAAAATCATTGTCATAGCTCGTTGGTATGTCGCTCCAGCCTTCTTCCACCCAAATGGCATCACTGTGTAGCAGAAAATTCTGAAAGGTGTTCTGAAGGCTATAAATGCTGCATCTTCTAGAGCCATCTTGATTTGGTTGTACCTTGATGATCCATCCATAAAGGAGAAAATCTCATGTGTCAAAGTGTTATTCACCATCATTTCTTGTATTGGCAATGGAAATTCATCCTTTTGACATGCTTTGTTCAAATCCCTGAAGTCAACACATTCACAGATTTGTCCATCGCACTACTAGCTAACCATATGGGGTATTGCTCATCCCACACAAAGTTAGTGTTTATTAATTTCTTCATCTTGGCAATAACTTGCTGCTCTATTTTGAGGCGCATTCCTCTTGGAGCTTGTTTTACTGAGGTCATATCTAAATCCACTTTGAGTTTATGAACTGCAACTTCTTCTGATAGTGTTGGTATTTCATCATAACTCCATGCGAAGAAATATTTGAATTTTGTTAACAGTTTGATCAACTCAAAAGATTCTTCATCACTGAGTAAAGAACTTATAAATGTAGGTCGAGACTGATCTTCCGTCCCGAGGTTAATTTCCTTCAATTCATCAATAGTTGACTTGGTTTCATCCTCAAATTTTGGTCAAATATTTTATATTAGCTGATCAGTAGAGTCATCATTGACATCAAGACAATCCTGTTCCGATTCACTAGTAACAATCATGCAAAATTCTGAATCATTGACTAGTCTAACTGTACCAAATCTGAGACCCTCTTTCGAGTTGGGAGTTCAACTTTTAATTTCCTATAATTTTTCAAAAAGTGGTAATTTATCTTTTTTCATTTGTTTTGGTAAATGTCCCTGTTAAATTAACTTTTGTACACAAGGTGAAAAGTAACCAAAAGGTAATACCATTAATTCATTAGAATCCTTATCCAAATTTACATGATTTTTAAGATTAGTAGAACTAGAAGCACGATAAAATTTGATCAGCTTTGAACCAGTACTTTGGACCAAGTTGACCTCTATACTCTCGACCTTTTGAGGGAAAATTGGAGCATGGGTCATGGCGTTCACATAGTGGTTTATCCAATCATACATTGTCTCATATTCACTTTTCTCCACATCTTCTAAGGATATCTCGTACTGTAGTTTCTTCTTTTTCGTCATCATCATTTCAGCTTTAGAACTTTCTTCATCATCAATGCTGATGGTCGGCCTGGCCCGTTCAACAATCAAGTTGGTTCTTTCTCGTCCACGTCCGCGGCCTCGACCTCGGGTGCACGAACAAAAGAACCCCTACCAACTCGTTGTAAAAGAGTGGTTGAAGATCGCTGAAGTGGAGCTGAATGGTTTCCTCTTTTTGATTCTTCTTAATCTTCCACTTTATTTTCCACAACTTCATGAGAGAAGGCAGTTTTCTTTAAAGGCACATAATAGGCGGCATCTTCATGAATGCTAACTTCATGCATGGAAAATGGTTGTAAATCTCCTTTAATACAACGTTCTTGTCCTTCTTTTAAATATTTGATGGATTGATGTAAGGATGATGGTACCATATTATGCTCATGAATCCATGGTCAACCCAGTATAGTTTTGAAAGAGGTCTCGGCGTCAATAATATGGAATTTAGCGATTCTTACTAGTTCTCCAACTTTCATTAACAATGTAAACGATCCAAGGGCTCTCTCTCCCTTTTGGTTGAATCCTCTTACAATCATTTTATCGGTCGTAAGCTCCTGAGATTTAATGTCCAAATAGGACAATGTTCGTAGTCTCATCAAGTTAAGGGACGCTCCAGGATCTACCAAAACTCTGGACAACACAAATCTATCAATGTTAAAGGAGATATAAAGTGGACGATTATGGTCAATGGTCCCAAGCAACAAGTCTTCATCTGTAAAGGTTACCCCCAGCTGTTCTTTCAATAGGCAAACTTCATCTGAGGATGTGCTGGCAACCTGGGCTAAGCAAATCTCTGAATCAAGCAAAGCTGTAACGAATCTCTCATCTTCTTTAACAGGATTAGAGCATCATAGATGCTTAATTTGGTCAGTAACTTCCTAAGATGAGCTAGCATGTTGTAATCCACTTTTATGATCCTCCGATTTTTATTTGGTTATGTTTTTCTTCCACTAGAGAAGGTGGAGGTAGCTTTTCTTGTGTTACTATTTGCTTTCCTTCATCCGTTGGAGCTGATCTTGGGGGTAATACTTTCCTGCTCCTTAAGTTAACTTCTGTAATTTCTTCTCTTGAGATGTCGTAGGAGAATCTGCTGGTGTTTCTTCTTTGTTTGAAAGATATAAGTTGATGACAAGTGGTGCACCGTGGCACTCGAGGATTGGTTCCTCACTCCCAACGCTATCATAATTGGTATTGTAGATGTCTTTTTTGGTCTTGCTAACAGGTTCATCAGACTTAAGCACGATTTGAGGATTGGTTTAGGAATCAAGATCAAAATTAGATTGGTCATAATCAATTACGTTATCATTATAAATAGTTAAAACTTAGCCAAAATCATAANCTTACTCCCTGTGGGAGCGATATCTAGGACCCATTAGAGCCCTATATTACTTGAACGATACACATACTTGCGTTGATAAGTGTGACTTTACAATTATTGAATATTTATTACATCCATATTTATCGCGTATACTTGCATTGATAAGTGTGACTTTACCATTATTGAATATTTTATATATACATCTTTATCGAATCTATAATTGTTATTAAGTTTTTGGTGCAGTTGCTGAGGAATTAAATCTTTTAGCAGCATTTTTTAAGCATATATAAAGTCGCCGGTCAAGTTTTTGGCGCCGTTGCCGGGGAGTGAGTGAGTTTATTGCATATATAAAGTCGCTCTCAAGTTTTTGGCGCCGTTGTCGGGGAGTGATTGAGTGAGTGAGTCAAGTCACGATCAGAGTAACAGACAAATTAGGATTATTAGAAAATTTTTACNGGTCAAGTTTTTGGTGCCATTGTCGGGGAGTGAGTAAAAAAAATTACAATTAGAGTAACGAACAAATTAGGAATATTAGAAAACTTTTACTCAAATTACAACTTATTTTTATATTTAGTTAATTGTTTTATTGTGATTTCAAATTGTATGCGTAAATTTGGACCTGAAAATCTTATACTCTACGATTTGGAATTAAAGCACTGTTAGAAAAATTAGAAGACTGAGAAGAGAACCTAGAAATTCTGATAAAATTAGAACGCACTGTTAGAAAAATTAGAAGACTGAGAAGAGAACCTAGAAATTCTGATACATAAAATGAACAATCAAGGAATAGAGAATGAACACCAACCTAGACCCCTACGAGATTATGCAAAGCAATCAAGGAATAGAGAATGAACACCAACCTAGACCCCTACGAGATTATGCAAAATCCTACAACATAGAAAGATTAGAAGATTGAGAAGAGAACCTAGAAATTTTGATACAATGGAAAACAACATGAACAATCAAGAATAGAAAATGAACATCAACCTAGACCTCTACGAGATTATGCAAATCCTACAACAGATGAAAGATTAGAAAATTAAGAAGAGAACCTAGAAATTTTGATACAATGGAAAACAACCTGAACAATCAAGGATAAAATGATAACCAACCTAGACCCCTTATGCAAATCCTACAGCTGATGAAATTCACTTATCTATACAAAATTTTGATGTAGCTGCTAATTCATTTAAGATTAAAACTGTTATTATCCAAATGGTACAAAACAATCAATTCAGAGGTACACCAAATGAAGATCCTAATCTTAAATTTGCTATTATCCAAATGGTACAAAACAATCAATTCGGAGGTACACCAAATGAAGATCCTAATTCTATTATCCAAATGGTACAAAACAATCAATTTGGAGGTACACCAAATGAAGATCCGAACTTATGCTAGTTTTTTAGAACTTTGTGCTACCTTTAAAAATGACAGAGTTTCAAACGATGTTGTTAGACATTTTTTAGAACTGTGTGCTACTTTTAAATATGATAGAGTTTCAAACAATGCTGTTAGACTTAGGCTTTTTCCTTTTTCACTAAGGGATATGGCTAAGATGTGGTTAAATTTGTTAGCATCGGGATCTATTAGAACTTGGGGAGAACTTTCACATAAATTTCTATCCAAATATCTCCCTCCATCCAAAACTGCTAAACTTAGAAATGACATAACATCATTTTGTAAAATTGATGGAGAGTCAATATACGAAGCTTGGGAGAGATTTAAAGATCTTCTTAGGATGCCTTTATCATTCATTACCAAATTGGTTGATAATTCAAACTTTTTATAATGGATTAGTGGGATCACTTAGATCGATTATAGATGCTGCGGCTGGTGGTTCTTTAATGTCGAAACCTTTTGATGAGGCTTATTCACTAATAGAAGAGATGGCTACCAATAATTTTTAATGGCCCTCTGAAAGGGTAAATCCTAAAAGAGTAGCTAGCATCCATGACCAACAATTTTCAATGACCCTCTGAATGGGTAAATCCTAAAAGAGTAGCTAGTATCCATGAACTGATGCAATATCTATGTTAGCTTCACAGATTGCTGCAATATAAAAAAAATTAGATCATTATGGGATGAATTATTCTCCAACACCTCCTATGATGGAAGAGAATTAAGAAATTAGATCATTATGTAATGAATTATTCTCCAACACCTACTATGATGGAAGAGAATTCATTTTAGATCATTATGGGATGAATTATTCTCCAACGCTTCCTATGATGGAAGAGAATTCATCTGGGCAATTTGTGGATGTTCATTAAGTTGGAAGATCATCCAAATTTTAATTGGAATAACAATTCTTCTACAAATCAACAATGGGAACACATGAGACTTTAAATGTTATTAATAGACCCAACAACCCTTATTCAAACTATTATAACCCAGGTCAAGAATCATCCAAATTTTAACTGGAATAACAATTCTTCTACAAATCAACATTGGGCAAACAACCCAGTGAACCCATTAGGAAATTCATCCAACCAAGGAAATGTTAACTATAAACCTTCTTATCAAGATTTAACAAAAATACTCAAATTAAGGAGAAGAAATTGTCTATGGAAGAGCTGATATTAAGCATGGGCCAATAATTGCAGAATCAACGAAGTTAATTATAAAATCAAGGAACTGCTATTAAGAATATTGAAAACCAATTAGGGCATATCACTACTACGCTTAGTAACCAAATATTAGGAACTTTTCCTAGTACTGTGGAAATAGATCCTAAAGTTCAAGAAAAAGAACAGATAAAAGCGATACAATTATGAAGTGAAAAAGAATTGGAGACAAGAGTACAAAAAGAAACAGAAACTGAAAAAGAGAAAGTGGATACTGAAAAAAAAGGATCATGAATACCTAGACTTAGAATATCCATTTACACAAATGAAGATTACTGTGGAGAAACATCCACCACTGTTTCCCCAAAGAATGAAGCAACACAAACATAATAAACAATTTTCCAAATTTTTAGAAATTCTTAAGAAGTTAACGGTGAATATTCCCTTCGCAGAAGCTTTAGAGAAAATGCCCAATTATGTGAAATTTATGAAAGATATTCTGAACAAGAAAAGGAAGTTCACTGATAACAAAACTGTTGCACTTAGCGAAGAGTGTAGTGCAATTATTCAGAAAAAGTTTCCTGAAAAATTAAAAGATTTTGGCAGTTTCACTATATCGTGTGCTATCGGTGAAAAATTTTATGGAAGAGCTTTATGTGATTTAGGAGCCAGCATTAACCTTATGCCTCTATCAATTTTCAAAAGATTAGGATTAGGAGAAGTCTCACGGAGACAACATTAATCTTATGTCTCTATCGATTTTCAAAAGATTAGGATTAGGAGAAGTCTCACCTACTTCTGTAACTCTTCAGAATTTTCAAAAAACTAGGATTAGGAGAAGTCTCACCTACTTCTGTCATTAATCTTATGTCTCTATCGATTTTCAAAAGATTAGGATTAGGAGAAGTCTCACCTACTTCTGTAACTCTTCAGAATTTTCAAAAAACTAGGATTAGGAGAAGTCTCACCTACTTCTGTCATTAATCTTACACCTCTATCAATTTTCAAAAGATTAGGATTAGGAGAAGTCTCACCTACTTCTATAACTCTTCACTATATCAATTTTCAAAAGATTAGGATTAGGAGAAGTCTCACCTACTTCTGTAACTCTTCAGTTATCGGATCGATCAGTTACATATCCTAAGGGAGTTATAGAAGACGTGTTAGTAAAAGTTGACAAATCTTAGGAGAAGTCTCACCTACTTCTGTAACTCTTCAATTAGCAGATCGATCAGTTACATATCCTTAGAAGACGTGTTAGTAAAAGTTGACAAATTTATCTTTCCGGTGGATTTTATTGTCTTAGATATGATTCTTCAATTAGCAGATCGATCAGTTACATATCCTAAGGGAGTTATAGAAGATGTGTTAGTAAGGATAAATTATCGTTCAGTTACATATCCTAAGGGAGTTATAAAAGATGTGTTAGTAAAAGTTGATAAATTTATCTTGTTCAGTTACATATCCTAAGGGAGTTATAGAAGATGTGTTAGTAAAAGTGAACAAATTTATCTTTCTTTCAGTTACATATCCTAAGGGAGTTATAGAAGATGTGATAGTAAAAGTGGATAAATTTATCTTTCCTTCAATTACATATCCTAAGGGAGTTATAAAAGATGTGTTAGTAAAAGTGGATAAATTTATCTTTCCTGTGGATTTCATTGTTTTAGATATGAATAAAAGTGGATAAATTTATCTTTCCTGTGGATTTCATTGTTTTAGATATGGAGGAAGATAAACCATTATAGGGAGACCCTTTTTAGCTACTGGAAAAGCTATGATAGATGTTCAAAAAAGAGAATTAACTATGAGAGTTAAATGATCATGGAAAAGCTATGATAGATGTTCAAAAAGGAGAATTAACTATGAGAGTTAACGATCAAGAATTGACTTTTAACATTGCAAAATCTATGAAATACCCTGCTGTTGAAAGAGATAATGAATGTTTTTATGGAAATTAGTGAACATCTATTGAATGAACATTTTAAAGAACATTTTGAAGAGAAAAAACAATTTGATGAGAGTGATGAAGTTATTTTGGATGAATTAGAAAATAAAGAATTAGATTATGTTCAGGAAAGATTTGAGATGCTCAATATTACAGAAAATGCTGATAAGAATCTAGTTCCGTCAATTATAAAACCACCTAAACATGAGTTGAAAATATCGCCTAGCCACTTGAAGTATGTGTTTATGGGAGACTCATCTACATTACCTATGATTATATCTTTAGAATTAAAAGATTTGTAAGAGAAAAAAACTGTTAGATACATTAAAAATATGTAAGAAAGCTTTTGGTTGGACCTTAACTGATATTAAGAGAATCAGTCCTTCGATCTGTATGCACAGAATTGTATTAGAGAACTACTTTATAATATTAAGGAGTGGAAAATATCATGGTATGTTGATATTGTTAACTATATTGTAAGTGATATTTTGCCACCTATGTTGACANGGCTTATTGGGCGATTAAAGAATTCAATTATAATTTGAAAGATCTTGGTAAGAAGAGATTGTTACAATTAAATGAATTGGAAGAATTAAGAAAAGAGTCTTATGATAACGACAGAATTTATAAGGAAAAATTAAAGTTATGGCATGATCGGAAGATGTCTTATGATAACGACAGAATTTATAAGGAGAAACTAAAGTTATGGCATGATCGGAAGATTAACAAAAGAACTTTGAACTAGGATAAGAAGTTTTGCTTTACAATACAAGGCTGAAGTTATTCCCTGAAAAATTTTGAACCAGGATAAGAAGTTTTACTTTACAACACTAGGCAGAAGTTATTTCCTGGTGAGGACAAGAAGTTTTGCTTTACAATACAAGGCTGAAGTTATTCCCTGGGAAATTGAAGTCTAAGGACAAGAAGTTTTGCTTTACAATACAAGGCTGAAGTTATTCCCTGGGAAATTAAAGTCTCATTGGTTAGGACCCTTTACTGTGACTCATAAAAAGTTTTGCTTTACAACACTAGCCTGAAGTTATTTCCTGGAAAATTGAAGTCTCATTGGTTAGGATCCTTTACTGTGACTCAAGTTTATACTTACGGAGCTGTTAAAATTGAAGATCAGAAGACGGAAAATAGATTTAATGTAAATTGACACAGATTAAAACCATATTATGAGGGTAAAATACCAAATTTTAAAGAAGTTTTAATGATCAATCAACCTGAATAACACCTGAATAGGTCGGACTGACGACGTTAAACCAAGCGCTTTATGGGAGGCAACCCATATTTATCTTTACTTTTATCATGGATTGTAGTAGTTTTTATTTGAAATTATCGTTAGTATGTGGTAGTATTAAACTCTACTACTCTTTTTCACTCTTGAAACATCTTAAAAATTGGATCCATAAAGAAAAATTGGAACGCATTCAGACAAGAACGAAACTGTTCAAATTTTGCCTTGGGCGCTGACGGCGAGACCGGCGAAATGGAGGTTACTTGGGTTCAAATGGCGGTTTTTGACAGTTTTTGGGTGTGAATTGTCTTTTTAAACTAAAAAATTTGATTTCTAGTTCATACTTTCCCTCCAAAAACGAAGTGAAACTTTACCAATTTTATTCCTATGGCGTCCAATTCCTCTGATAATCCCAGAATGCGAGTTTTCAATCGGCAAAAGTTTATTAGTACAGAAGTGCAACGAATCTTCAACAAGTTGCTGATGAAGAAAAGACTGATCAAGGAATGAGGATTCATAAATCGTGGATTAAATAATCACACGATGAAAATTGAAGAAACGATAGTACGGTGAAGATGGAAAGTGTTGTGCTACACTACCGCCACCATGGTGGTTCTAGTGGTGAAAGAATTTTATGCGAATTTGCATGGAATCAACCAAGGAGTTATTTATGTGCAAGGAATATGGATTAATTTCACTCCTGCACGGATCAACGAATTATATATGATAGAGAATGTTCCTGTCTACCACTATTCCAATTTCATCCCAACGAGAAACCAGATGAATGAGATTTACCAATATTTAACAGACGAAACTGACGACTGGGAAAAGAAAACGGGTATGTTAGTTTTTCTGCAATACTCTTGAATCTTGTTTCAAAACATTGACACTTTTTCATTTCTGCGAAACTGTTACCGACAATGAAGATCGGTAAAGTTTCAAAGAAAGTGTCATTTGAATTCTGCGAAACTATTACCGACAATGAAGATCGGTAAAGTTTCTAAAGAAAGTGCCATTTTGAATTACTTCATCCAAAGGGGACTGCCGATCGACATTGGATCTATAATTGTAAAGTTGGTTTTGCACACCCCTCCACAATTTTCTCACTTTGCAGTCAGTTCCAAGTATCTTATGAAATTTGGGAAAATGTACTGCTACCTTGGAAGCCTTTGGATCCAACTGAGAGATTCCCAGTTTTTGAAGATAAAAANTCTAGGGTGAAGTTATTCCCTGGGAAATTGAAGTCTCATTGGTTAGGACCCTTTTACTGCGACTCAAGTTTATACTTACGGAGCTGTTGAAATTGAAGATCGGATGATTGGAAATAAATTTAAAGTAAATGAAAACAGATTAAAATCATATTTTGAGGGTAAAAGACTAAATTTTAAAGAGGTTTTAATGATGAGTCAACCTGAATAACTCCTTAATAAGTCGGGCTGGTAACGTTAAACCAATCACTTTATGGGAGGCAACCCATATTTATCTTTACTTTTATTGCGATTGTAGTAGTTTTTATTTGAAATTATCATTATTTTGTGGTAGGATTAAGCTCTACTACTCTTATTTACCCTTGAATCAAAATAAGAATTAGATCTATATAAAAAATTGGAATGCATTCGGACCAGAATGAAACTGTGCAATTTTTGCATTGGGCGCCAACGACGCCATCGATGCCGCTGACAATTAGTTTTTCTTGAGAGTCCAGGCAAAATAAATACAGAGGCTCGCCGACGGCGCCCTCGACCCCGTCGATGGCGAGACCGGCGAGAAGGAGTTTCTTGGGTTTGAGTGGTAGTTTTTGGCGGTTTTTGTGCGGGAGTTACCCTTTTAAACTCCCAAATTCGATTCCTAAAGTCATATTTCTCCAAAAAAATGAAGTAAAACTCCACCAATTTCATTCCTATGACATCCAATTCCCCTGATAATCCCAAAATGCGAGTGTTCAATCGACAAAAGTTTATTAGTGCGGAAGCGCAGTGAATCTTCAACAAGGTACTGATGAAGAAAAGATTGATCAATGAACAAGGATTTGTAAATTGAGGATTGAATAATCCCTCTACGACAATTGAAGAGATGATAGTGCGGCGAAGATGGGAAGTGTTGTGTTATACTACCACCGTCGTGGTTGTTCCTGTGGTGAAAGAATTTTATGCAAATTTGCATGGAATCAACTAGGGAGTCATTTATGTACGAGGTAGATGGATCACTTTCACTCCTACACAAATCAATGAATTATACATGATCGAGAACATTCCTGTCTGCCACTATTACAACTTCGTTCTGACAAGAAACCAGATTAATGAGATTTATCAATATTTAACAGACGAAACTGAAGACTAGGAAATGAGAGAAAACATGTATGTTAGTTTTTCTGCGACACTCCTAAATCTCGTTTCAAAAACTAGCACTTTTTCATTTCTGCGAAACTGTTACCGACAATAAAGATTGGTAAAGTTTCTAAAGAAAGTGATATTCTAAATTATTGCATCCAAAGGGGACTGCCGATTGATATTAGATCAATAATTTTGAAGTCAGTTTTGGGCCTGATCGTTAAATCAAGTGCTTTATGGGTTTATAGTATTGGTGAAGCCATGAAAATGTTTAAGAAATTGTGATGAGCTTTTCACTTCAATCTTAATTTACTTTCAATCTGACCAATTGATTTGTTAAAATATGTTGAGTTCTACAACTAAAGTGAAAATTACATCCAATATTCAGGGAGGTCAAAGCCCTTAGAAGTTGGGTGCAAATAAATAGGGAAATAATATTATCGGTGGACTAAAATCCCCAATTCGGTCCTATCGTTTGGGTTGAAGAATTGGAGATTTTAGAGTGACAGACTAAAATCCTTAATTCGGTCCTATCGTTTGGGTGCAACTTGGTGATTGTAGAGTGACAAACTAAAATCCTTAATTCGGTCCTATCATTTGGGTGTTGAAGTGTAGATGTTAGAGGTCAAAGCCCTTGGAAGTTGGGTGCAAATAAATAGGGAAATAATATTATCGGGCATAAAGATCAAAGCCCTTGGAAGTTGGGTGCAAATAAATAGGGAAATATTATTATCGGGCATAGAATTGTAAAAGCCCTTGGAAGTTGGGTGCAAATAAATAAAGAAATAATATTATCGGGCGTAGAATTGGACCAAGCCCTTGGAAGTTGGGTGCAAATAAATAGAGAAATAATATTATCGGGCGTAGAATTGGAGCTCTTGGAAGTTGGGTGCAAATAAATAGGGAAATAATATTATCGGGCGTAGAATTGGAGATTTTCAAAGCCCTCGGAAGTTGGGTGCAAATAAATAGGGAAATAATATTATCGGGCGTAGAATTGGAGATTTTAGATTAGAAGTTGGGTGCAAATAAATAGGGAAATAAAATTATCAGGCGTAGAATTGGAGATTTTAGAGGAAAGTTGGGTGCAAATAAATAGGGAAATAAAATTATCGGGCGTAGAATTGGAGATTTTAGAGTGAAAAGTTGGGTGCAAATAAATATGGAAAAAAAATTATCGAGCGTAGAATTGGAGATTTTAGAGTGACAGACTAAAATCCCCAATTTGGTGCAAATAAATAGGGAAATAAAAATTATCGAGCGTAGAATTGGAGATTTTAGAGTGGAAACTAAAATCCCCAATTCAGTCCTATCATTTGGGTGCTGAAGAGTAGATGTTAGCAATCAGCTGAGGGAAACGTGGGAGCTCCTAAGTGAGAGCCGGTATCCTCCAAACCTAGCCGTAGATTCAGTAAACAAGCGTAGGATTAGTCAATGTTCTTTATGCCTAGATCAAAGGGTAAGGAATAGGTATGCTCCTATTTGACACAATACAAATTGAACTGATTCACTTTATCAATTCAGTATAATTTCTTGTCAAGGAGAAGGATGCTTTCTTATATATTGAATATCACATTAAAAACTTCTTTAGTATAATTAGTTATTTAATAGTTATTAAAATTACATATTTATTTCAATTGCCTATTAGTGACAGATAAGCAAATTGAACTTCATTGTTGTGATTAAAATATTACTTTTCTAAACACTTAATTCATAGTTCTAATCTTACTCCTTGTGAGATCGATATATAGGACTTCATTAGAGCTTTATATTACTTTAGCGATACATATAGTTGCGTTGATAAGTGTGACTTTACAATTATTGAATATTTATTACATCCATATTTATCAAATCCGTATACTTGCATTGATAAGTGTGACTTTACCATTATTGAATATTTTATATATACATCTTTATCGAATCTATAACCATTATTAAGTTTTGGTGTCGTTGCTGAGGAATTAAATCTTTTAGCAGCAGTATTAAATAGTTATATTTTTACGATACGTATACTTGCGTTGATAAGTGTGATTTTACAATTATTGAATATTTTATACATCCATCTTTATCGAATCTATAACTGTTATTAAGTTTGTTGATAAGTGTGACTTCACAATTATTGAATATTTTATACATACATCTTTATCGAATCTATAACTGTTATTAAGTTTTTGATATTAAATACTTGTATTTTTAAGCATATATATGTTGCTGAGGAATTAAATCTTTTAACAGCAGTATTAAATACTTATATTTTTAAGCATATATAAAGTTGCGATCAACTACTGGATCCATTGGCTTCCATGGAAGAAGCACTTTTTCCCAACTTTTGTAAGGTACTTGCAATTGACTACACAGTGGGAAAATAGTGGATGGATGTCCAGGCCCTGTTGCAGACCAATTCACAATTAAATCCAAAATTGATTTCACAATAATGGATTCAATATCAATAGGTCTTCTAGTTTGAATACAATAATTTAAAATAACACTCTCTTTAGTCAACTTACTAATCTTCATAGCAGGCAGTAATTTTGATGCAATAAATAAGTGTCATGCCTTAAAAGTATGATTTAACAATGATGACAAAAAACTTACATTTCCATCATCTCTGGCCTCCACATTTGCATCTTCATTCGTATGGTATTGGTAGAGTTCATTCATATTATCTCTAGTAGGGGTAAAATTTGCATAATGACAGATAAGCACATTCTCAATCATAAACATCTTTTTTATTCTTGAAGGAGTGAATTGCACAAACCTGAATCGCACATAGACAATTCATTGGTTGATTCCATGTAAATTTAGATAAAACACTTTCACCACAGGGACGTCTACGACGACAACAGTGTAACAAAGCACTTCGCAACGCCTCTACGCAGTGATCTCTTCAACTAGAGTATTCAGTGTGTTGAATCCTTGATTCATAAATCCCCTCTCTTTGATTAGCCTCTTCTTCACTAAAACACGATCATGCAACTTCTGCGCATCAAGACTGACAAATTTTCTCTAGTTGAAAATTCCAAGTCTCACAGTATTTTGGAGTGGGACGCCATTGGATTTGAAATCTAGAGGCTTTTCCCTTATTTTCCCTCTTAAATAGAATTAAGAATAAGTTTTTGGGAGTTATAAGGAGAAGAATCCACCAAAAATTGCCTTTTGAAATGTTTTAAGTCAATTTTGTCACCACGGTGCATCATGTGCCGATTCTGGCGCATCATTCGCGAGCTCTATGGAATTTGGTGCATCATGCACTAGTTTCAAAAACAACACTATTTTGATTTTGATCTAATAAATTCTCAATTTTTCCATAAAATAAAGATGTTTCTAAACATTTTCTCAAATACATGGACTATATAAATACATACATATAAATATATGTAAAATATTTTGAACAAAAACTCAAAAGCAAAATAAACAATGATAAATATGGGTTGCCTCCCACATGGCGATTGGTTAAATGTCATCAGCCGGACATTCCCAGTCTTGATTTTGGGGGACCCAACATTATAGTATCTTTAAAAGCTGGTCTTTGACCATCAAAATATGGTTTCAATATATGCCCATTCATTTTAAATATCCTTCCAATTTTGAGATCATCAATATTAACTACTTCATAGGGATAGAATTTTATTTTGAATGAACCTTTCCACCCAGATTGCAGCTTCCCAAGAAATAATTTCAATCTTATATTAAATAATAAAACTTTCTGTCCAGGTTCAAATTCCCTTTTTATTATCTTCCGACCATGTCATTCTGTCATCTTTTCATTATAAATCCTCGCAAAAAGCTTCCCAAAATTGATACAACATAAATCCATAAAGATTAATACATAAATGGCATAAATCACATAAAGCTTCCCAAAATTGATACGACATAAGATTAATATTGGCTTCTAAATCACATAAATCTTTTTACTAAAATCATTCGCCAATAGCACAAGGAATTGTAAAACTTTCAGAATCTTTAAGTTTTTCAGGAAGTTTTTTTTGAATTATAGTGCTACACTCTCCATTTATTATTAAGTATATCCTTCATGAACTTCACATAGCTTGTCAATTGTTCCAAAGTTTCAAAAAATGGAATTTTTATCGTTAATTTCTTTAATATTTCTAAAAATTTAGAAAATTTATTATCTCTATTTTTCCGCTTCAATCTACGAGAAAATGGAGGTGGTGGTCTTTCCATAGTCATTTTCATTGGTTTAATAGGACATTTTGACTCAAAATGAAAATCTTCACTTGATTTTTCATTTTCCACCTCATATTTTTCAAGTTCAACTTCTTCTTAAACTCAGTTTTCCAATTCTTTTGCACTTCTAAGTTGAATAGCTTTAATTTGCTCTTTGTTCTGATCTTTAAGTTTTACTGCAACATTACTAGGCAATGTTCCTAGAATTCTATTGCTAAGTGCAATAGCAATACATCTCAATTAATTTTTGATGTTTTTAATTGTAGCTCATTGACTTTGTAATTGACATCCCATTTGTAATATCAATTCTTCTATTGATAAATTTTTCTCATTACTTTGCATATTATTAAATCGTAGGGGATAATAAGGTTTATAAGTTAGATTTCCTTGATTGTTGGAGTTTCCCAATGGATTTGCAGTGTTGTTTCCCCATTGTGGATTTACAGCATTAGAGTTATTGTTACTCCAACTAAAATTTGGATGATTTTTTCAACTGGGATTATAATAATTGGCTTAAGGATTATTAGAACACTTATTAATTTTATTTAAGGTCTCATAAGAAGATTGAGATTCTAACATTTGTCCTAATGAATTTTCCTCAAGCATAGGAGATGTGAGAATAATTCATTCCATTATGATCTATCTTCTTTGATATAACAATTATTTGTGCAGCTAACATAGATATTACATCAGAATCATGAATACTAGCTACTCTTTTTGGATTTATCCTTTTAGAGGATCATTGAAAATTATTTGTAGTCATCTCTTCAATTAATGAATATGCTTAACCGAATGGTTATGACATTAATGATCCACCAATAGCAGTGTCAATTATAGATCTAGGAGATCCAACCATCCCATTATAAAAAGTTTGAATTATTAACCAATCTGGCAATGCATGGTGTGGACACTTTCTAAGGAGATCTTTGAATCTTTCTCAAGCTTCATAAATTGATCCCCCTTCAAACTGGCAAAAGGATGTAATATCATTTCTAAGCTTAGTAGTTTTTGAAAGTGGGAAATATTTAGATAAGAATTTTTGTGACAAATCTCTTCAAGTTTTGATAGATCCAGGTGCTAACAAGTTTAACCACATCTTAGCTTTATCCCTTTATGAGGAAGGTAAAAGTCTAAGTTTGACGGCATCGTTCAACACTCCATCATCTTTAAATGTATCACACAATTTTAGAAAACTAGCAAGGTGTAAATTAGGATCTTCAGTTGTTGTTCCACTAAACTGATTATTTTGAATAATTTGGATAATAGCAGGTTTAAGCTCAAATGAATTGGTTACTACAATAGGGTTTTGTATATTCAAATGAATTTCATTTGCTTTAGGATTAACATAATCTCTTAAAGGTCTCTGATGATGTTCATTTTCATTTCCAACATTACTCAAATTATAAGTCATTTTGCTAATATTATCTAACCCTTTTTGTTGTTTTCTAATTTTTCTAATAGTTCTTTCTAATTCAGAATCGTAAGGTACTAAATTTTTCAGATCTTACACTACCCATAAATAAATAAAACAAGTAATTGAAAAAAAAGCAAACTCACTTAAATAAGAAAATTTTTAAGCTAAACGACAGACACTCTTTTTTTTAGTTTTAGTTTTTTAAAATAAAAAATAAAATAACTTACTACTACAACTTTCCGTTACTTCCCCAAAAATGACACCAAAAACTTGATGCAGGCAGATTTAGTGTATTACTTTTACTATTATTCTTCTATATTACAAAAGACATGATATATATAATAATAAGTATGCAATGTAATCCTAAAAAAAGTAATTTTAATAAAAATAATATATCTTTAAAACTATTTTAAACTGCCAAATCCCACTTAAAAATAACGCAAGTATACATATCACTCAAGTAACAATGAGCTCTAATGGAGTCCTAGTTATCGATCCCATAGGAAAGTTGGAAATGTCTGTAGATAGTTCTTAAGATTATAATTATAATTTAAACTAAAAAAAGGTAAAGTGCAAAGTTTGAATATTAACTACTAAAGTGAATGTTATTTAAAATGCAGTTGAAAGACAAAGTTCACTAAACTAGAAACTAAACTTTCAAAAGTAAAATTATGAAAACTAAATAAAATTTTTGTTGACGGAAAGTTCAAATTTAAGAAAGCATCATTCCCTTTACAATGAGCATATGGATAGTGAGGAAATTAAAATCATTTTGAAATAATATATATATATATATATATATATATATATATATATATATATATATATATATATATATATANATACCAACTACCACTCCAGAGCTCCCATTACTCCCTCCCATAAGGGCTAACAATCTCGCATTAGTTTCCAATCAATTGAACCAAATTGGAGATTTTAATCCATCACCTTAAAATATCTAATTTTGTATCCAACAAAGAATATTTCCCTATTTATTTGCACTCAATTCCATGGATGACATATTCTCCCATGAAATCAAATGTGATTCTCCCCATGTTGTAGAAATCATAGCCCTTTTGGAACATATGTTTCTCAATACATTTTAACATTTCAATTGACTAGATCAAAAAGTAAATGAAGATCGAAGTTCAAATCATCACAAAGTATTAACATTTATAACCATAGAAAATAAACTTTCTTCTTCACAAAACCATATTTCAAAGTAAGGAGAAGGATAAAGAAGGCCACTTAGAATTCATGAGAAGGATACGACAAAACACATATTTCATATATAAAAATAAGTTTGCAAAACAAAAGAAATAAAAGACACAATTTACCTCACAATCCTTCCCAAGCAAATCCTTAGAAGTTCTCTCCATTCCTTTCTCTCTTTACAAGCACTCTCAATTCTCTCTTAGAGGAGTAATGAAGAAGAAATCTCTCACCTTCCAACTCCTTTTACAACCCTAAAAGAAAATCTCCAAGCCCTTGACTTTCTTTTTCTATCTCTTCCTCTTGCTTTTCACGCCACCCCCCTTTCACGTCACACTCAAACTCCTTGAAGTTTTCTTCTTTTATTTTGGGTTGCCTCCTCTTAAAAAAATTTAAAATTCACTCCAAAATTTCCTCCGAAGTCAACTTTTATGAATTAAAAAGATGTATCATTTGATTCAAGAGATATATCACTTCATAAGAGAACCTTCCAAAGCGTCTAGATGCATTAAATTACTCTAAAAGGTGTTTAGAATAAGTGTCCCTTTGCAAATTCACGCAATGTCTCGAACCACCTTAATCCGCAAAAAGTTGGCTCTTGCGTTTCTGGCACCATATATGATGCATCATGCACCAAAGCTCTGTCAAACGACGCATCATGTGCTAGATTTCCAAAATTCACTATTTTGGCTCCAAATTTTGTCCTTTTTGATACTTTTGCTCCAAATGTCTAAAAATATTATATCTGCAACAAAAACACAATAATGTCATTCTTTAAAGTGCAATATCACCAAAAATAGACATAAAATACATATTTGAAAGAACATATTATTTTGGTGTATCAATACTCAACCAAATCACAAAAGATTTTAATCTATAGCCTCATCTAGTCAAGGAGAACCTATATATACTGTCACATACGTATGAAATACAAGTCTACTTCATAATCAATGAAACTGACGATAAAATTGTGGATTTTAAAATATACATTTACCCAAGAGCTGAGGCCTTGATTGGGTGCTTGTGAAAGCTTTTTTGTAGTTCAACAAACCTCCTTGAAGTGTCACATTGATCTAGTATAAGGTCTAAGTAGGAGTTTGACCAACAAGTGGTGTGGCTTTGGTCTAGGAGTGGGTTAGAGGGCTCAATAGATGGGTCTTTCAGTGAAGAACTTCCTATTTTGGTCTGAGGAAGTGTTTTGATGGTTTAATTGGAAGTTTTGTGGAATTTGATGGAGTGACAAAAAAAGCCCTGGATTTTGAGCCCAAAATTTTCTATTGATGGTTGAGGACAACAAGCTTGAGCTCAAGGAGGCTTTAGTGAAATTTTGACAGAGTCTCCCCAGGGAATTAGAACTTCTTCCACTTTGGCCATGATAGGGGTCTTATTTACAGATGAGACTATGACTGCCAACAAGGCAAGCTAGGGTAGCAAAAGGGAAGCTTAGATGGAGAGGAATTTGATGCAAGTGGCCAATGGGAGTTTGACACACTGAATGAGTGTAATTTATGTCTGGTCTAAGGGGGAGGCTTCTCAGTTTTGAATTTTCCGTCGACTAGGCTGGCTGGCCAGGTCTGGGGTGGTAGTTAGGTGGTTCAGGGAACCTAGAGGGAGGTTTAAATGTGATCAATATGGAGGCTTAATCAAGTGATGACAAGGTTAAGCCGCTTAGCCAAATATGGGAAGAAATCCCCAAAATCAAGGCACCCTTGATTAGTGGCACCTCTAGGGTGGGTAAGAGGATATAGGTTGGTCCCTAGAGTCCAAATGGAAATTGTGGTGATCCAAGTTGGGCTAGGTCAAGTGGCTCCAAGTGGGTTTAGGGTTTGGGTTCAAAATCTTGGATTTAGCTTGAACTTTGGTTTAGACTTTGCTAAAGTTTGGATTTAGCTCAATTGATTATCCAATTTGATTTAGAAGATTTTCATGAGGCATTAGGAACTCAATTGGGTAGAAATTGAGAGGTTATGGGGTTTAATTTGGTGAGATTTATATTTTTGGGCAAAATTGGGGATTTTTGTTTGAATTGAATTTAGGCTAGGCTTGAGTTTGTGTCTAAGCTAATTGAGGGTTCAATTTTGTCTATGGGAATCCTATGAAGAGTTTAGGAAGTGAATTTGGTGGATCTGAATAAGCTAGGGAGTATAATTTGATGGAATTTTAGCTTGGGGTCAATTTGAGGCATTTGGGTTAAGCTTGGAATTTGGACTTAAAATTGGACTCATATGTGGCTAGAATTTGGTTTCAATTGGGCTTAAACATGATTAAATTTGGTTTGGATTTGAAATATGGGAAATATGCAATCAATTTTTTGGAAATTGGGGGTGATTTAAAGATTTTAGGTATTTTGGGGTAAAATTAAGATTTTGATCAAAATTAGTCAATCTGGTCAAATTGGGCCCAATGGATGGCTAGAATTGGTTTTGGAGATGTTTGGAATGATTTGGGTGATTTTGGGAATTTTTGTTCCATGAGGGGCATTTTGGTAATTTTGTGAAGTTATGTGTATTTTGAGAATTTTGAAAATTTTGAGGTTTTTTGGGTAATTTGAGAGGTTTGGGATGATTATTGAAGAGAATTTGATAATTTAAAATATTTGAAAATTTAGGTTTTCAGGGGCAATTTGGTAATTTTGGAGAAGTTTGGGGCAGAAGGTCAAAATTGGGTAGTTGGGTAGAGTTGGAGTTTAATGAGGAGACCAACCGCAAAATTACCCCTATGGTGCCATGAGACCAAGGTAATCTATATCTTAGATCCTACATGTGCTGGTCATAGCCATCCTAGCTAGGGGCTAAGGGTTTGGGGGACCACTCACAAGAGTTTCCAAAAGCGTAAGGGATCAAGCTAAGCATGTTTGGTTAATGGATTTTGGTTGTGTGTAAAAGTGAGAGGTTCAAGTGTGTGTGTGTGTGCAAGACTGACCAAAACCACACCTCCCAGGGCTAACCCTAAAGTCAGACAGTCCTATGGGGACTTCTCTTGAGCTCCCCCATGCTTGGCTCCATCCTACCAAGTGCTAGAGGTTAGAACCAAGCATGTGGAACTCCAAGAACAGCAAAGAGGTATTTAGAATTTCTAGTGGTGTAGAGTTCCATCACTAGTCCTCTAGAAGCAGTCAACAAGAAAGTCCTATGGTTAAATCCCAGGCTTTTAAGGACGAAAGACTAGACCTCAACAAAAGTGAGATCAACATGATGTTAGTAGATTAATTTGCTTGCTCTTGCTTCTTCTTTAGTCTAGAGGAAGCTTTTGTTAGAAAGTAAATTGAGCAATGAATCCATTTTCTTTCTTTTAAAAAATTTTTACCAATGAAAATGCATATGTTTTGATGCAAGATTTACTGTTAAATGGCAGAAAATTTAGCAACATTTACTTTCCTCCTGAACAATTAGGAGGAGCTATGTAAGGATATCTATATATGAGCACTATTTTCTATTTCTTAGAGAATTTTTGTTGGACCTTTTATATATATAACTGTTATAATATTAGAATGTCCATTTGCTTTCTCTTTCCTCTTCTTCCATCTTGAGGAACATTTTTGGTGGAGAAATTTGAGCATTGGTTCTATTTATTTATTTGAAAAAATTTTACCATTGGAAATTTATATGTTTTGATGGAAACTTGAAGGTTACTTGCCAAAAAAAATTTTTGGACTTATTTTATGCACACCTTTTCCGGTATTAGATGGTCAAGTTGCTTGTTGTTGTCTCTTCTTTAGTCCAGAGAAACATTTTTAGGGGAGAGCTTTTAGCAAACTTAAAGGTTATATGATAGATAAGTTAGCCGCTTCTATTTCTCCCAACATTGCTTTTCTATCTTTGAGAATTTATGTTGAACTACTTTAGTATAGTTCTGTTGTAATGTTGGATGGTCAATTTGCCAATTTGTTACCTCTTCGTCAGTCCGTAAAAACATTTTGTGGAGGAATAATTGAGAACTGGTTCTTTCTTTTAATTTAAAAACTATATACCATTTAGAATGCCTTTTGTTGACGTGATGGGGAAGTTTATACAATTGTAATTTAGAGCAAAAATAAAAAACAACTATCAAGGAGCTCAATCGGTCACCATTTGTCAATTTTAAAATAGAGAAGGAGGTTTTGCCACAAATGCTACCTACTGCTAGACAACACATACAAATGTTTGCATGAATGGAGAAATTATAATTATGGATGGAGACTTCTTTCATTAAGAGATCTCACTGAGCTCTAATTATTCGTTCGAGGAGTTGATTTGGTTTTATTGAAGAAGAGAAAAATGGAAGCATATAATTTATCTAGCATATAAACTTCAAGTTTACTTCAAAACATAGCTATTTCTAATTATATAAATCTTTCAAGAAAAAAAAAAAAAGAGCCGGCGCTCAACACCCCCCTCCTCTCCTCTCCCCCACTCCTGTGCTTCTAAAATGTTTCTTTAAACTAAAGAAGATGCAAGAGAAAAAAAAATCCAACTACTAACATCAGAACATACATATATAAAACAAGTCCACCGAAAAATCTAAGAAAAATAGAGAAACAATGCTCATATATCAATCCTTTCATAACTTCTTCTGATTGATTAGTAAGGAAATATATGGTGCTAACTTATTTGGCATGGTTTTTGAGATTTACCTAATCATATTGCTTTAAATGGTTTGTTGACCTATTGGTTTCTCAATTTTCATTTGTTGTGACGCTTTTGGAGTTTGCTTTGGTGGCACATTTCACTCTTGTTATGAAACATTTTGTAGAGAAATGGCGGCTCAATTGATTATCAATTATGAGTTGAAAAAGCGGCCCTATAACTTTGACACATATACTGCATAGTCATTATGCCAAAAGTACACAAATGATGATCCTTATGGAGCCCTTTATGATATCACGACTTAGATTCTAATTTCTACTTTTAAATCCTTTCTCCCATATTTGTGGCCTCTTCAAGTAATGTTACTTCACATGCTAAATAATGTTGTTCCAACACCATTTATTATTTATTAGCATATCAGACAGGTAAAGAGAAGGATGGTGGGATATTTGCTATTTGAGATAGGGAAATGAATTTAGGGAGGTAGAAAATGACAATAGACCAATCACGCACTTCAGTAAGGATAGTTGACAAAAAGTCACAAAACACTTTTAAGAAAAAACTGATACAATATACGACAAAATTCTATTGAAAAACAAATGAGATCAACTTAAAAATGATTGAAAGTTGTTGATGGAGCTGAAGATAGGGGCCATAGGTTTGAGGTGAGACCCTATTATGAAAAGAGTGGATACACTAGAGGATTGGTGACAAGAGAAATATTTAGTAAGTAGAATACCTTACATTCAATATGATATATTTTAAAATTCTTTTTCCTAAAAATCAAACTTATCAATTGGAGGTCTTGTTGAACACATAAAATTTAGACTTGCCGGCATTGACTCGAAGTTAGAGGAGAAGCTAGATACTATGTTCCACAATTTGGATGAGCCTGAATGTCCTCATTCCAATGAGTTCCAAGAAGAACAGCTAGAGTAAAGAGAGCTGAATCACTCTAAATGTTTTACACCCTCGACACGAAAAGAAAAAAGGAAAATTAAGCTATGTTGGGGTGGCTCACTTATCAAAGCAGATCTCATAGTTGGTGACAAACTGCATCAGTATCACATCTAGTGCCCGCATAGCTCTTCATGCATACCCCACAATGACTAATGTTGTTAAGCTACTCGACTATATTCCATGGATTTTGGATGACGTACCAATTTACTTATTTACCGTAAAACTTCTTGATGAGAAAAATGGTGAAAAACATTCTTTACACTACTACATTAAAAAATTAATTTATCGTTTGCTTCTACATAATCGGATGTATGGCGTAAAACAATAGTTTGATTTATAAAATTTTAAATTTTAGCTGGATAAAAAAATGGATAATAAATAATTTTAGTGAATTCAAAATGTATAATTTAAATCAATTTTAATGAATATAAAAACCATTCAAGCCATCTGTCGATCACCTTTAACTTCAAGTTATACTTCAAATCTAACACTAAATAAAAACAACAAAATTATAAATTAAAAAAAATTAATTTTAGTAGGACAAAAAAAAAAAAGATAAAGAATTTAAGTGGATTCAAATCGTATAATTTAATTCAAGTTGGATTAATTAAAAAACCAATCAAATCATATGCCAACATCAACTTTTACTTCAAACTAAACACCAAATAAAAAAAAACAAAATTATAATTTAAAAAGTTTTATATTTTAGCTGGATAAGAGAAAGATAATATAAAATTTAAGTGAATTCAAAACTTATAATTTAATTCAATTTTGATGAATTTGAAAACCTATCAAGCCATTTGTAGACTTCCAAGTTTTACTGTGCGAGAGGTAATTGTCAAATATTCTAGAGTCGTTTAAGGTTTCGCTAATCAATATCATTATATTTGTTCTTAAATAACATTAATTTGTTAAGTGTTGAATTATCTAAAGTGATCCATTGTCACTTCTCCGAAGCTCAGTTGTAATTGTTGTGTAGCTCGAATTCTTGTATGTGACAAGGTTCATGCTCGCCGCAGCCTAAAATGATGTTGAATTATGATTTGTCCATGAATTCACATCTCAAGTAAAGAGCCACGGAATGGTGAAATAGTGAGTTGGAGAGAAATAATAGGGGGAGGAAATGAAATATTATTTTTCAGGATTATAATCCCATGATTCTTTCCTTCTTACGCGTTTTATTGGAGAGTTTTTCTTATAAAATATATATGGGTGATGATTATATAGGGATCACTCATTATTTATTTATCTTATCCTAATATAGACATAAACAAAATTATCTTGGGTGTGTTATCCTCTAATGACGTCACAAAATTATCTTAAGTTCATCGGGTCACACCTTTCATCTTATCTGGCCCCAACCTTGTGCTGTTCTAAAGGCCAGTTTGCTTGTGGAGCAAATCGCCATTTATCCAGCGGGCTAACTTGGAATGCCAATGTAAGTCAAGGCGAGCAAACCCATCTGTTGTTTAGCAAGTTTATCAGAAAATTTTGTAATTTGATGGTGCAATTTAGTTGCATATTCAGTTTCCTTTGTTTGACTCGACTGCTCGCATTCGGTTGCCCGTAACGGCTTTTATTTGGTTTCATACTCAGCCGGTCATATACAACTGCTCTAGGACCTCGGCTCGATGGGTTCGGTTTAGAAGTGCTAAGTCATCTTGGTCCCCAATTGGACCAACTTAGCATTTTAGCTATACATTTTAAATGTCAATATCAAAGATATATAAATACAAAAAAATTCTATGGCATGTATTTGCCATCGCTAAAATAAAAGGCTCCGCTTCGTTAAACTGCGACATTTTGTCGCATTGGATAAATTTTGAGAGAATTTTTCGCCAACAGATGCGCAAGCTGTCACGGTTTAAAGGGGATTGCAGACGCATTGTAAATTCAGATTTGATTGTTTCCATACAGAGTGAAGTTAAACAAAGATTCAATAGTAAATACAATTAAATCACCAATAAAGTGAAAGTATAATTGATTGTTTCATCCCCTACCCCCAAAAATAAGCACTTCTTTGAGTGCAATATTTTATATTGGCGTTGAGACGTTTCGTTCTGGCTGACGTGCCATACATATTATGAGGAAACGGATAAAGTTTTCCCAAAAAAGAAAACAGAAACCGATATGGTTGGCGGTTACTGGAAAAAAAAAATCTAATTTTGTAATGAACGGATGACAATTCAGAGCATAATAATTATAGAATAAATTTATTTTGACAAATTCAAATCATACAATTTATTATTTGTTAGACTCCAACAAATTTTCATCATGACGTAAAGATCTCGAGATATAGCATGAATCTTGAAGTAATTTTCAAACTTCAATTAAAAAGACATCCATAACTCTGATTTAAAAAAAAAAATTATAATCAAACTGACCGGTTCGACAAAACAGACTTAATGGTATATAAATTTGTGCTATGTAAATCAAATCAAACGTCAGTCAAACCACTGAAATACTTTTAGAAACTTTCTGAATATATTTGGAAGGTCAAACGAAAGTCGAATCAAACAAGCTTATAGTTGAATCAAATCGAATGTTTCGGTAAGACGAATCCACTCTGGATCGCCCATCATTAAGACACTCAAATGTCCTCAAATATTGTTCAATCGAGGTAATCTCTGAGTCGTCCCATCAAAGTGATTCAGATTTCTTCATTAATTTTAACTGAGACTCTATAAATAGAGTCCCACCCATCTCTTGAAAAGAGGGGGAGCTAGAAGCCTAAAGAAGAATAAAGTTTGGAGAAAGAGCTGAAGTTCAACATTACTTTTGCACCGACGATCCATTGACCTCTAGTCATTGACCACCACCAACCATGGGTGACCACCACTCGTTGACTATTGTTGATCACCATCGTTGCTGTCAACATCTTACGACGGAGCACCATACAAAGTAACTTATAAAGCAACGCATCATCCTGGACGCTGTGTCGACCCCAAGCACAGTGCATTGAACCCCTGACCATCACTCCCAACAGTGACCTCATTACTGGTTTTAGTTTCTTAAATCTCGTAATTAACCCTTCAAAGCATATTTTCTAACATTTGTATCTCCCTGCAAGGCATATCAACCTATACCCATAGTTCAATATGACTAATCTAGTTGATTCTACCATAACTCTCCCGATTCATTATGGTTCACAACACATTTTAACATTTCACTTAGTAGAATAAAAAATAAATGAAGAATTGAAGGATAATCTTCACATTCAATAATTAAAAGTAACTTAAAAATGAACTTTCTAGTTCTATACATCCTACTTAATCATCACAAGATAAGGTAAAGAAATCTAATCTAGAAGGATGAGAAAAAAAAAACACACAGATTTATTAAAAAAAGAGAAATCCACTATCCAAATGATTTCAAATAAAATACAATAACTAAGACAATTAAGACTTATCTTCCTCTCCTTTACAATGACCTGAAGATGCTTAAACAAAACAACTCCTGAACCTGGGCTACTATTATTGAAGACTCTCGCTTCTCTGCACTAGCTGAAGAAGAAGGATTCTACTGCAACCTGATACACCTAAAATATATAGTATTTTTAGACACATTTTTAAACCTATTTTTGAGATATTGTGCTTTAATAGAAGGTATTTGTGTGTTTTTTCTTTCAGGTACAAGTAAAAAGATGAAAAATGCTAAAAGGAGTGAAAAAAGATCAAATTTGGAGCAGAAATGTGAAAATGGTGCAAAAGAGTTTTGCCGCCAAAGCGTCAGATCTGGCGTTTAAGCGCCAGTGAAATAGAGAAGGCCACACCTAAGCGCCAGAGGTGGTTTTTTGAGGGTTTAATTAATTTTACCAAATTTTGAATAGACATTTGAGGTACCTATTGATTAAAGAGGGTAGTTATGGCAACTAGAAATGAAAATATGATTAAAATACTTGTGAAATGAGGCATTCTTTGGAGAATACATTGAACTCGAACATATTTTGAAGAGTTATAAGGCACCTCTTAGAGATTTATAAAAGAAGAAAGTTGAGACTTTTTTAAGTTCTAAAAAGTGCTAAAAAAAGGGGGAGTTTTGAGAGAAACATTTGGAGAGATTTTCAGGCACCATAAATTTACTTTATCCTTTTTGTTTTTAGTTTTATATTGAGAGTCAAGTGTGTTGTAAAAGAAAGAGATTCAAAGGAACTTCAAGAGTTTGGTGAAGGATTTGAGATAATTTTTTATCTTTTGTTTTGAGCTACTTTTGGTTTTAATCGAGATTTATTATTGGTTCGACAATGATTTCTACTTTTAAACTAAAGTGTGGTTTTGTTCTCTCCATGAATTTCGAGTAATTTTATTTATCTTTCTCCTTAATGGTAAGTAATTACAGTGTTGGATGAAAGTTGTGGAAAGTATTAATCTTTAATGTTGGAAGAAGTTGTGATGATTTAATTCCATGCACTTCATTTACTTCTTGATTTGACCTATCTAGGTGTTAAAATTCATCATGAGAACATGTAAGAACTGGGCTGGTATTGTCTCAGTCAACAATTGAAAAAAATTACATGAGGTTGTTTGAATGAGAACGTAATTAATATGATTTAGTGCAAATAAATATAGAAATAATCTTTGAAGGGTGTAGAGTTAGAGGACTTTAAAGTGACATGTTAAAACCCCCAACTTGGTTAATTGTTTTAAGTTATGATATGAGATGTTAGGCCCCAGGTGGAGGGAATTGAGGGAACTCTAGAGTGAGAACTAGTATCTTCCCTGCCTAGTCGGTCTTCAGAACTATTCAAACTTTAAATTAGCCATTGTTCTTTATAGCATCTCTAGCAAGGGTAAGGAATAATATTGCTCCTATTTGGCACAACACATTCTGCATACTTCCACAACTGAAATCCTGTACTTATTACTGACTCATGATAAGGAGAAAGATATTTCCATATAAAGTACTTTTCTTTTACATAAACTCAAGTTAAATTTATAATTTGTTACTGTTTGTCAAAATCTCAAAAATACTAAAAAGATTTGAATTTTAATTTCTATAAAAATATCTATAGTTTAAGTAATTGCCTTTTTAAAATAGAAAGTTTGTTGATCAATAGTGCATATTGTGAAATTTTCCTGTGGGTTTGATATTCAGGTCTTAATAAAAAAGTTATATATTACTTGATAATGATACGTATACTTGCGTAGCATCCCAATATATATATATATATATATATATATATATATATATATANATATATATATATATATATATATATATATATATATTAAAAAGTTAAACTCTTATTTTTTTCAAAATCAAGTTTTTTTGGTATTGTTACAAAGTAAAGAAATATAATTGAAAAATATAATTGAAGACATAGTTATACTAGCGCCGTTGCCGGGAAAATTCAAAAATTAATTGAAAGAAAATTTCTATTTTAAAAGTCTTATTTAAACTATAAGAGTTATTGTAAGAATATATTATTATAGTATTTTATTTTAAGTTAGTGTATGCATAGTTCAATTTTTGAAGAACTAGTGCCCTACGATTCTGAATTAGAAAGAACTGTTAAAAAAGTTAGAAAAGCAAAAAAATTAAAAATTTTTAAAAATCTAAAAAAAATACAGAAATGGAAAACCAAAATGATCCAAATGTTGAAATTCATCAAGAACTTAGACCTTTATGTGATTATGCCAACCCTACGGTAGGTGAACTTCATTGTGGTATTCAAAAACCTACTATAATGGCTAATTCATTTGAACTTAAAACTGTTATTATCCAAATGGTATCAAATAATCAGTTTGGGGGATTACAAACCGAAGATCCAAATTTACATCTTGCCAATTTTTTAGAATTGTGTGCTACATTTAAATATGATGGTGTATCAGATGATGCCATAAGACCTAAGTTATTTCCTTTCTCACTGAGGGATAAATTTAAGATGTGGTTGAATTAGTTAGCACCTTAATCTATCAGAAGTTGGTGTGATTTAGCCCAAAAATTTCTTGCTAAATATTTTCCACTATAAAAAACTGCGAATCTGAGAAATGATACTACACCTTTTGATCAGTTTGAAGGGGAATCTATTTATGAAGCATGGGAACGATTTAAAGAACTCTTAAGAAAGCATCCACACCATGTTATACCAGATTGGTTAATAATTCAAACTTTTTCTAATGGATTAGTTAGGTTTCTTAGATTTATTATTGATGCCGCTGCTAGTGGTTCGTTGATGTTAAAACCATTTCATGCGCTTATGCTTTAATTGAAAAAATGACTAAAAATAATTTTTAATGGCCTTATGAGAGGGTGAATCCAAAGAAAGTAGCCAATATTCATGAATCTAATGCATTTAATATGTTAGCAAATTAAGTTGCTGCAATTTCAAGGAAGTTAGACCAATTTGGAATGAATTTTTCTAACCTATCTCTATGATTGAAGGGAATTCATTAGGCCAAATGCTAGATTCTCAAGCATCATTAGAAACTTTGAATGCCATAAATATTAAACAAAATAACACATATTCAAATTATTATAACCCAGGTTGGAAGAACCATCCCAAATTCAATTGGAATAATACTACGAGTGGTAATAATCAACAATGGGGGAACAATTAAGAAAACCCATTGGAAAACTGGAACAACCGAGGGAAAAATAATTATAAATCTACTTATCCTCCAGGTTTCAAAAATAATCCAAAATTTAAGGAGAAAAGTTGTCTATATAAAAAGTGGTATTACAAATGGGAAATCAATTACAAAGTCAAGGAGCTACAATTAGAAATATTAAGAATCAACTTGGACAAATTGCAAATTCATTAAGTAATAGATCCAAAGGAACACTTCCTAGTAATACTGAAACAAATCCGACAGACCAGAATAAAGAGCAAGTAAAAGCCATTGAACTTAGAAGCGGAAGAGAGTTGGAAGGTAGGGTTCAAAAGAAACTAAAGTAGAGAGAGAAGAAATTGAAGAATAAAAAGAGGACACTCCAAAAGATTCTGGAAGACCTATTTCTCCATTGAAAATTGATTTGGAAAAAACCACCACCTCCTTTTCCTTAGAGACTTCGCCAACAAAAGTTGGATAAGCAATTTTCAGAATTTTTGGAAATTTTTAAGAAGCTTACAATTAATATTTCTTTTGCTGAAGCCTTAAAACAAATCTCAAGCTATGTAAAGTTTATGAAGGATATTCTCAACAGGAAAAAGAAGTTTAAAGATAATGAGACTGTTGCACTTAGTGAGGAGTGCAGTGCTATAATTCAGAAAAAGCTTCCTGAAAAGCTTAAAGATTCTGGTAGCTTTATAAATTAATGTGCCATAGGAGATAGTTTTTATGAGATAGCTTTAAGTAACTTAGGTGCAAGCATTAACCTCATGTCATTATCAATTTTTAAAAGATTGGGATTACGATAAATACCCCTACTACTGTAACTCTGTAGTTAGTAGATCATTCGATAGCGTAGCATAAAAGAGTTATAGAAGATGTTCTAGTATAGGTGGATCAATTTATCCTTCCTATTGATTTCATTGTGCTGGATATGGAAGAAGATAAAGAGAAACCTATCATTTTTAGGAGATCGTTCCTAGCCATAGGAAGAGCAATGATAGATGTGTAGAAAGGAGAATTAACAATGTGTGTCAATGATCAAACTGTTACTTTTAACTATTCAAGTTCAATGAATTATCCTTCAAAAGGTAAAGATGATGATGCTATAGAATGGATGTTATAAAATATCTGAGTGAATCTCATTTCGAAACTAATTATGAAGAAAAATCTGAACTAAAAGATTTGGAACACAATCAAGAAGAGGAATTATATCAATGTGAAGATCTTTTTAAGGAAGATTCAAACTCTGTTTAAGAAAGTTTTAAAATTTTAGACATGATAGAAAAAGATAAATCATTTTGTTCATCAATAGAAAAATCTTTAGAACTTGAGTTGAAGTTACTTCCCGATCATTTAATATATGCCTTTTTAGGTGATTCCTTTACTTTACCAGTTATAATTTCCTCAAAGCTAAGGATGGAAGAAAAGAAAGATTGATGAAAATTTTGAAAAATTTAAGAAAGCCTTTGGATGGACAATAACTAATATTAAAGGAATCGTTCCTTCAATTTGTATGTATAAAATTCATATGGAAGAGAACTGAAAACCCAGGGCTGATCCTCAAAGGAGATTAAATCCTGTTATGAAAGAAGTTGTAAATTTTTTTTTTTAAAAGTGGTTAAATGCTGGAATTACCTATCCTATTACAGATAGTTCATGGGTTAGTCCAATTCACTGTGTTCCTAAGAAACGAGGAGTAACTGTGACTGTGAATAAAAATAATGAGTTAATACCTACTAGACAAGTCAAAGGGTGGTGAAAATGCATTCATTATAGAAAATTAAATCTTACCACTAGGAAAGATCATTTTCCATTACCCCTTCTAAATAAAATGTTGGATAGACTAGCTGGGCATAAATACTTTTGTTTTCTAGATGGATATACTGATTATCACCAAATTCAAATAACTCCTAAAGATCAAGAGAAAACAACTTTTACTAGTCCTATTGTACATTTGCTTTTAGAATAATGTCGTTTGGTTTATGTAATGCCCCCGCTACATTTCAAAGATGTATGATCAAAATTTTTTGTGATTTAATTGGAAAAGGGATTTAAGTCTTTTTTGGATGATTTTTCAGTTTTTGAAACTTCATTTGACTCATGTTTAGAACATTTATAAAAAATTCTTAAGAGCTATGAAGAAAAAAATTTAGTCCTTAATTGAAAAAATGTCAATTTATGATAGGAGGAGAAATTGTATTAGGACATAAAATATCAAAAAATGGTATGGAAGTAGATCCTGCTAAAATTCAAGTGATCACTAATTTACCTTACCCAACAAATGTAAGGGAAATTAGAAGTTTTTTTGGACATGCTGGATTCTACAGATGATATATTAAAGACTTTTCATAAATTGCTAAGCTTTAATGTCATTTACTGGAGAAAGATGCAATTTTCAATTTAGATGAAGAGTGCCTAAAAGCTTTTGAGTTATTAAAAGAAAAATTAGTCACTGAACCAATTATAGTTTCACCAGATTGGGGAAAAACTTTTGACTAATGTGTGATGCTAGTGATCATGCTATTGGAGCTGTTTTAGGACAAAGATATGATAAAATTTTCAAAGGAATTTACTATGCTAGTAAAAATCTTAATGAAACTCAAATTAATTATTCAACAACTGAAAAAAAAAACTTATAGCAATGGTATATGCCTTTAATAAATTTAGATCATATTTTATTGTAATTAATTGCATAGTGCATCGAGATCATTCTACTATTAAGTACTTAATGAAGAAGAAGGATGCTAAACCAAGACTTATAAGTTGGATTCTTCTTTTGCAAGTGTTTGATTTTATAATAGTAAATCATAAGGAGATTGAAAATTAAATTGCTGATAATTTATCCAGACTTGAGTTAGAAAAACCACTCTATTTTAAATAAGAAATTAATAAACATTTTCCAAATGAAAAATTGTTCAATATTAATGAGTGGTGTGTTCCATGGTATGCCGATATAGTGAACCTTTTTGTTAGTGATATTATACCCTATGGAATGTCATACCAACAAAAGAGGTTATTTCTGAAGCTAAGACTTATTTTTGGGATGACCCATTTTTATATAAATAAGGAAATGATCTGATTATTCATAGATGTGTACCTTTAGAAGAGACTTATGAAATTATCCAAAAATATCATAATTTTTATTTTTGGGGACATTTTGGTGTTGATAAAACAACATACAAAATTTTACAATCTGGATTCTACTGGCCTACTATCTTTAGAGATGTTAATCCTTATATCAAAACTTGTAATAGATACCAACGAGTAGGTAATATTTCTAGAAGAAATGAGATGCCCCTCAATTATATGTTAGAAGTTGAAATATTTGATGTTTGAGGATTATATTTCATGAGACCATTTATACCTGTTGACCTCACTTTTGGTGGAGGTTCAATTTTTCCTCTTTTGTAGCCTAAGGTCTAGCCATAAGATTTTCCTATTGAATATTCTTAAAAAACTAGAAAATGCACCCTCACAACTAGAAATTCTAAACTCTTCTCTACTCAACTTGAAGTTCCACATATTGGTCCTAGCCTCTAGCACTTAGTAGGTGGGGGCACTATGGGGGAAACCCAAGGTGAGTCACCCTTAGGACTGTTGGACCTTAGGGATAACCCTGGGTGTTGGTCTGGAGCTAAGACACTCACTAAACTCATCTACACTCACAATCACTCAAAACCCTGAACTGAAATTTCTATCCCTTGATCTTTTGGGATACTCATGAGATGGTCCCCTAAACCTACTAGCCCTAAGGCTATGGTTTAGCTAAGACCACCATGTAGAGGACCCAAAAAGGGGTTTCTATTGGTCCATGGCTTGTTGGTGATGGTTGGTACCTCAACTCTACCAAAATACCCATCTTGGCCTTTTACTCCTAGAATACCCCCAAATAACCAAAATACCCCTCTTGGGCCCAAAATTCCAAAAATTCCAAAAATTCCCAGAAAATTCCAATAAATCCCAAATATTTCTAATTTCATTTCTCTCTACTACGACATGACTCAATTTGACTAATTTTACCATCTTTAACCAAAACCCCCAAATTTGCCTTTAAGGCCCCAAATTCCCCAAATTCAACCCACATGTCCATTAATTTGATCTCAATCGACACCATATCCAATTCTAAACTCAAATTCACTTTTTATATGACAAAATAAAACTAAATATAAGCTCAATTGGTCCATGATTTGAACCCAATTTTGAGTTAGGTTAAAACCCCAATTTTGACCATATGACCTAATCTCACCAAATTGAACCAATAGTCTAGTCAATTGGCCCAAATTAATGTTGAAAAATCTTAATAACATTCTTGTACATCAAAATCAACCATCAATTGGCCTTGTAGAACTCTCAAATCCATTTGATTTTGGCCTAAATCCAAAATTCCCAAATTTTGCCCCAAATTGGCTAAGTCCCCAAATTTCACCCAAATGATTGCCTTAACCTCTAAATTGGCATCCAATTCATGTTGAAAACTCTTCATGAGGTCCCTATTGACCATTTAAAATAATAATTCGGACTTAGCCCAAGGCTAACGCAAGCTAGACCCAAGCCTAGCCCAACAAAACCAAATTGATTAAGGTTCAAAATTTCCTCAAATTGACCCTTCAATTGAGCTCAAAACCACTTACATTCTTCACCAAAGTTGTTCCTTATGATCATCGACACCAAATGCAATATTTATCTGGGCCAATTGACATGGCTAGCCTAGCCCAAACCCAAGTTTTGGTCATTTGCACCCACATGAACCCATGCTCTAAATGTAACCTAACCACCCTAAAGTCACCAAATTAACTCCACCCCAGCCATTAGTTGGACTTAGTGACCATTACAAAAACCATGAAACCACCTAAATTAAGCCATGGACCAAAGGTCCCCCAAATTAAGGGATATTATTTCCAAAAATGCACATTCTTAAGATATCTTTGCCAAATCAAAGCACATTTGCATTAAATTGTTGTGATGGATTCTTATGGGTTCCCTGAGCTCCTAGTCACCTCCCGCTGGCTGGACGGCCAGCCTAGTGGCCGGAAAAGCTCAAAATCGAGGGCCACCCCCATGAAACCTCACCCAAATCAAACCTAGAAATCAGGGCATCCAAATCAAATTGAAGAGCTCCTCTGCCCTCCACCTAAGCACCACAATGCACCCAAACTTGTGCCCTGAGAGCCACCCCTTGGCCAATTTTATAAAAAATCACCTCCTACGGCCATGGGAGGTGTGCTGAAAATTTTCTTAGAGAGACCTCTCCAAATTTCTCACAGAGCTTTCCTAAGAACCCCTCAGTGTATTCCAACTATTTTTCCCAACCAATTCTCATTGTCGGAGCTCAATTTTGAGCTTAAAACCTTGCCGGAAACCAGGACAGAACCCAATACACCTCCATAGGCCACCAAACTCAAATTAACTTCACCCACACCTTCACAACAGTGAAAGAAGAGAAAACCCCATAAAATCCCCCTTCCATAGAGCCTCTACCATAGCTTTAGACCAACACCCAAATCCGACCGTGATCGGATTCCTAATTAGGCCTTACAACAAGACCAGGGACTCGATCCCTAGCCTCCTTGTACCCTAAAGAACATGCCAAACCCCTTTGATTGAAGCTTCACTTCTCAGAGCAAAGGTATAAAACCTCACCTCACCCCGAGCCTATTTCAATTCTCCATTTAATTAGGCTTAATTTAATTGCATGATTACCATATGGTTATGTTCGTCTCACTTAGACGAGTCCATAGGATCAAACCTGATGTGATTTGGTTGAGTCTAGGCTGATATCTTAGAGTTTTAGTGTGGATGGTCACGGGATCATTCTATCAGGGATGGTGACGAGGAGCCGTTTGATCAAGCGTGTATCAAATGGACGGAAGAGATCGAGCCGGACAGCGCTCCGGGACATAAACCGCGGGCCGAGTCAGCAGCTACGTGGATGGCGGCGTCCAACCAGAGCACGCTACACATGCCTTTGGAGCTGCCTATAATCTAGTCATCACGCGCGGTTTAAATAGATAAATAGGACTTTTTCTTATTTATTTAAATACCCTTAACTTAGTAAATTCATAACTTTGTGTAGAAAAATCACAAAAATAAAATAAAAATACCCTCTTGCTCAGTGAACAAGAAGAATGATGTGGAGTAAATTTCAAGTCTGTTTAATAAATAAAATATTTTTAATTAGTTAAATACTGTTTGTGATCATTTGATTCTCCATGCATATTGACACATTACATTGGCTTGAAATTTTGACATGTTGTAGCCTCTATAAGGGGAAACATCCTTTGATTTTTCCAAAGTCAGAGGAGGTTCTTATACAGAGATCCATATTTTTTATGATCTTCCACATTATTTCTTTAAAATAATCATGAAAATTAGCATATTGATTAGAAAATCCTAAGAGAATTTTGGATGGTCCACCATGACTAGAGAAACCTTTGGAAATAATTTCATGGGTCAATTCATTTAAAATATCCTTAAATTTTAAAAACACTAAATCAATAAAATAATTCATTTTGAAAAATATAAACATTTAAATGACTTGATTTTTTATCTCTACTGTGATTTATGATTCAGAGAACTCATCATAAAAAGTTCAAAATATTTTGAGTTCATTTGATAACTTAAATTGATTTTCAAAGATAAACATCATTTTTGGCACTTAAATGATTTTTAAAAATCAAAACTCTAAAAGCTATGAAACTTAGTTTTTTTTAGCTCTTTGTGATCAAGGATATTTTATAAAAATAAAATTATATTTAAAATAAAAACTTGATTTTTAGCCTATTTTAAATNACAGGGATCCGTAATGGTTTTCTTGATAGCAAGCCGGAAAGCACGATTACGCCGAGAGTCGTTGAGCATGTCGAGGTAGGAAGTGGCAGCAAGGACGAAGCGTGAAGCAGAAAGTGCCGTCACATCAACATTATCTTCATCTTCCTCGTCGATGACGATCCATTCCGATTCTCCTTTTAGCGGGTTCTGCCGAAGCTGGAAGGCGCGATGTCTGCTGGCGTCAAGAGAGCTCATAAACAAGGTGATGGAGTCAAGTGATTTCTGTAGAAAATTGAAAATTTGCGGCGGAAAAAATAAACAAGGTGGCGGCGATTTGTGCTCCTGAAGTACGCCGACGGTGTGAGGACGGAGGGATAAATCAGCATGGAAAAAAAGCGGCGCTCAATGTGTTGGGTTTAACCGAGTCTACGACGACGTCTTTTTCGAAAATGCAACCTAACTGTTGCGTCCGCTTTGGGTTTTTTATATTAATTGGGGCGAGTTTCAAGATAAACTTCAGTTTCTGTTTGTTTTACTTGTTCTGTGAATGGCTTATTCCTAAACGTTAACTCCGCATCCGGCATTTTCAATTCACGTTCGGGAGAAATTTTACTGCCGTGCCCTTCTACTCCCATCTCCTCCCTTCCGATCTCCCGATCTCACCCTCGCCGATTTCCAGATCTCGAGCGGACCGGCATGGCAAAGTTGCGAAGGTGCTCGAGCTAAACAGATCAACCGGAACGGTATGGCAATACGACAGTGAAAGCAACCAAGACAATCGACTGGAACAACATGGCTAAGTTGCTCGTCTCCGACGAGGCGTGGAAGGAGTTTTCCAAACTTCGTCCGTTCTTGATTATTTTTGGAATTCTAGCAAAATTATTCTTGACGAATGTGCTCGAGCAAAACATATCGCTGCAGCTGAGCAAATCTTTAAACTGCTCTGCCCTCAGGGTTTAAATTCCATTACAGAAAACTGTTGCCCTAGCATGAGTGTTGCATCCATTATACTGAATACAGCTAAGAAGGGTTGAGAGTTTGATCAAAATAGAAAGGAGAAATATCTTTTCAAAATTTAATTTAGTTTTTCAATCTTCTTGTACACAATTTATTTTAGAATCCTTCAGAAGTTAGTCCATGCTCTTAATTCAACTAAAATTTCTGATACTGTCTCCAGTGAAATTAAAATATATATTGTCAGGTTTTTATCTAGAATCCATTGTTTCACTTCAAAGTATCATATATATTTCTCTTTAATGAAAATGAAAGTTATCTTGGAGCTACTCAAATCCTTATGTTTTCAGAAACTTATAATCATTCCAATTATCTAAGACTGCATAATTGTCGTTACATGAGATATAAGTTCTAGAAAAATTTACATACATGCCACACAATTCTTATGTGTTTACATATGTGTCTGGGTTTTTGTGTTTAAGAAAGCTTAATGGTCGATTTGGCACACCATTAATTTTTGCAGATATTCCCAAGCTCAAGACATCTCTACCCATCACCATCAATTTTTGCAAGATATAACGCTTGACACAATTTGTACATTAGTTCTTTATTTTGTAAGTTTTAGGGATTGTGAAATTTTTTATTTGATTAAGCATATCATTTTGCTTTAGACATGCATGTCAAGGCAAATCTGAAAAAATGAACTAGTGTGAGTAGTGCAGATCTTCTAGATCATTGAATATTTTTCTAATTTTCTGCATTCGCCCTTGCTCTTTGATTGGTTTAGAGCTTGCTGGAATTATTTTTCTTCTTTGTTTTAATCTTTGAGTTGAAAGTTGAGTTGAAAGTGTACGGTACAGAACTGGGGATTGAAGTTTATTCAATTGATTAGTTGAAGATTTATGTATTTTTGTTATAGCCTTTAGTAGGATATACTGTACTGACATTTTTTCCTTGAAGTACATGCATTCTGATGTATGTGAATTTAAGTACATAAATTTTTAGTTTCCTTGAACCTTTGAATTGTGTATGATAGCCTAAACTGTATGACATTCTTTTATTAAACACATGTGAATTCGCCTTGAAATTTTGGTGCATGTTAGACATGTAGTTGAATATTTTTTTTTTGTAATATTGATACGCACGATGGTCTATTTATGACAGTTTAATTAAGGGTAGAAATGAACTGATAATATTATTAAATACAATTTAGCATTGAAGGATAAGGTAGAATATTGATAGACCGAAAGTAATAAGAATAAAATTTGTACAAAAATATTTATTTAGAATTAATTAATTGCCTCATACCCAAATAGTTGATATGAATCTTCCAGTTTTTTATTCTTCTATCAAATTTGAAATGAGTATTTTTTTATTTATCTTTTTTTTTAAATTGTATGATTTTTTTCAAATACATGTTATTTCTTTCTTTTTTAAGTTTCATGATATTCATTTTTAGGTGAAGTGTATACATTTTTCGTAATGTTATGAGGGGTTGTATTGGTTATAAAATATCTAATATGTAGACATTGTGTTTTGTTGAAAAAATTACAACTTCTGCATGACAGATTGTTCATTTAACTTAAAAATTTTACAAATAAGATGTTTACAAAACGCACAAAACAAACAGCTAAACATCTTATCCAAAATAGGCGTGGAATGATAATTTATCCAGAATCAGTTGTTTTCTAAACGCACAAACCAAACAGTCAGACAACTTATCTGGATCAACTATTTATCAGCAACTTATCAAGATAAACAGATTAACTAAATAAGCTGGAGCTGCCCAAACAGACTCGTAGGTGCTTATAAGTGGGGGCCACCCTTCTGTTTCATAAGTGTGTTCGGACTGCGGTTGAGGAAACTGTGTATTTAATTTTTTAATAAACGCGCCTGCGATCTATTCCGCGGCCTCCGTTCCTTCGCGGCTTTTACCTCCCCTGCCCTCGTCTCTCTCGCGACCAAAAGCATCGACAATGGATCCCTCGCACTAGGAACAGCAATGGATGCAAGCGCAACACCATCCGCAATCTTGGTCCGCCGTTCCCACCACATTTGCCGCCTCCGCTGCAGCCACGGCGACTACCACGGCCACTTCTTCCTACCATCAACCCACTTCCATAGAGGAAATCTGAACCCTATGGATTGGCGAGCTCCAGTATTGGGTCGACGAGATTTATCTCCATAGTTGCTTCGCCCACACTGGAGAGGTAATTCTACTTTTTCCCTCTATATCCCGATGCATTAGGGCTGTGAGCGTATGGCTTTCAAAGGGGTTGCTCTAGGGTTCATCAGACGAAACGGCCTTAGACTGTATTATTTTAATCCATTGCCTTGCGAGATAAGTATATGGATGTTTTCTTTCGAGGCATTCAGTGACTGCATTCCGCAAGTAATGAGTTAATGGGGGTTTAAATCTTTCTAAACACTTGTTGTATTAGAGATGGAAACTTAGTTGAAGGAGAAGTTATATATCATTCATTTTGCGAGCCTTCATCTTGGAAGAATTATGGATGCTTCTTGGTGGAATTTCTATGGAGAATGGCATTTGCTTGACTTGACGATGCAAAAGGATGTCTGACTAGTACCTAACAAGGAAATTGAAATACCAAATTAGATATTTAGAATGGGCATTGGGTAGCCTGCAATGGGTTTGTGGGGTAAATGAACAACGGAGGCATGAAAAGATGAGATTTTCAAGAAATGTAGATGCTTAAATTTAGCTTACAATAACACAAATTTTATTTTTACCGTTTTTTTTTATGAAGAAGCATTTCATTAGTTACTGTATCAAAAAATAATTAGAATGGTTTTTGTTGGCTTGGAATGGTTTTTGTTGGCATTTCGTTTGTAGCTCATCAATTTTTTGTTTCCCACCGCCTTTACGACATGAGTATGGATGAGTTGAGCAACAAAAACCATTTTATAAAAGCTCAAAATCAGACCCATAATGGTCTCTCTTCCTCTCTTTCACTACATAAATATATATATGATAACCACATATAACATTTGAGCAACTTCCCCATAAAAATAATTGAGAAACTTTATGAAGCCACTCATAATAATGAGCTATGTGCCCCAGTATTGGTTTTGGTTAAGAGATTAAGGAGTGTGAATGAGTTGAGCTTGTTTAGTGTTGTTTGTGTTCAGCTGGCTTGAAAATTTTTGGGGATATTTACATTAATCTTTATTGATCTTCTCTTCCTTTAGACATCTATTGGGATTCCACCTTGAACTCATTAACCACAAGGCCATTAATTTGAACTCATTTCCAAGCCCAAACAACTAATTAATACATCTATTGGGATTCTATCTTCCCAATAATGACTATAATCATAAATCATTCTTAAAATAGGATCATTACTATTTTGTTGCTCTCTAAAGCCCAACTATAACTCTTGAACAACATAAATGTAAGCTAGCTCATATCAAGGATCATTATTATTCTAAAGCATTAGTGTATCAATGTTCTGTCTTTTGTAAGTGTAAGAATTAAAGTTTTGGTGTTAGATATGTAAATATTTAATAATGATACATGGGCCTTTCTTACAAAATTAATAAATTAAATATTAAATAAAACAAATGTCGTGGGGCTGAAGAACATTAATATTAGGCTATGGGGCCGTTTGGGGCAGCTTATTTGGTGCGGTGGCGTTTTGAAAACACTTCTTGTTTGGGTAAACTGCTTTTTGGCAGCTTATGCATTTTGAGAACGTTGAAAGCAGCGTTTTCAGACCTCACCGAGATATGTTCGGTGGCAGCTTTCTGGCAGCAGTCTCACTTTTCCAAAGAAAAAAAAAAAGTGTAATTGCTACTGCACCTAGCTTATCAGCAGATTATTCAATAAGTCACAGCTGCCCCAAACAGACCCTATGTTATTTTTTCTATTGCTACTTTATTTTACCTAAAAAAATCTACAAATCAGCTCTTTTTAAAATGCACAGACCAAACAATTAAATAATTTATCCAAGAATAATTTTTTATCCAGAATCAATTGTTTTCCAAACTCACAAACCAAACAGTCAGACAGCTTATCCGGACCAGTTTATCAGGATAAACAGTTTATCTGGATAAGTTGAATAAGCTGCAGCTGCCCCAAACAGACCCTTAGAGCTGTTGTTAGCTCCGCATGGCGAAAAACATACGTCGGTTGAGTTTCAAAAATACTTAGCTGCGACTTTTCCAGTTTTTGAGTAAATTGGAGGACCCATATTTGGTTCGCGTATAATTTGTTGGTTGCCACTTACCTGGTTCGTCCTTTTGGGTTTGACCATTTTGCCTTAGCTTCTCCTGCTCTAGAGCCCTATTGAGCTTCGACCTCATGCTTGATTCTACCCTAGCTCTCCTGGGTAGATTCTGGTGGCATTTATCTTCTCCTGCATTCATACTTTCTCTTTTTTGGTGACCTTCTTATATTGTTAATCTCTACCCTACACTAAGGTTTGGAGATTTGTCATTGTGGCTTGCTTTTACGATACATGGTTCGGTTTTTGTGGTTTCTAGTTTTTTTTGTTGTACCACGTGCAATATTCTTGCGATTTCTGGTTTTTCTATCGAAGCTTAGTTGAGTTATCCCATCTTTTTATTTTTTGGTGCAATTACATAAAGAGCACAAGAAACATTGCAGTTTACAAATCAATTCCATACTTTGATTTCATTTTTCTTTTTTTTTTGAAAAATTTTGGTGGCTTGTTCAGTTGGGCTCTCCCCTCTATTTCTTTTTTGGCACAATTACATGAAGAGCAGAAGACATATTGTTGTTTACAAATCAATTCCAATTGGTGATTTTTTGAACCAAGAATTTGATGCATTTACTTTGATATTTGAATGAGAACTTGAAAGATGGATGAAAGAGAGTGCTTGATTTGTAGTAGTAATGTTTGGGGTTTTATCATGACCTTTGATAATTGATTGAGAATCTGAAAGATGGATGAAAGCGGCTGCTTGACTTGTAATAGCAATGCTTTGGGGTTTTATCACGACCTCTCATATTTGAATGAGAATTTGAAAGATGGATGAAAGAGGGTACTTGATTTGTAATAGCAATGCTTTGAGTGCCCTGTATGTAATTATTCCTTCATTTTGTTGGTTCAATTGAGATGGCTTTGCTGCTCTACTGTTGGTTTGTCTTGTTGATGGTATGCACTCTTTGTTGGAAGAATGATATGCTATGATGGTAGTGAAGTTTGTAGTGGTGTTGTGGTTGATGTTTTTTATTGTACCACAGTGTTGTGTTGTTGGTGTCAGTGTTGTACCATAGAATACCACATATTTGATACTAAATACTGCATTCCTGATTTTGAAAGAGCAAGCAATATCACTCTAAATGGGAAATGGATGTTTAACAAGAGACACTCATCCTTACGATGTATCATTAAAAAAACAATTGGAGTATGCAAAAAAAAGTTCATACTATGAGATATGCCGACATATTTATTTCCTAAACAAGTGCAGATTATGATCACCACAATGACCCTCCATAATTATATTTGGTTGTATCCTTCATGCAATGAAATTAACTTTAACAAAACTAATGAAAATCAGTTGTCTGTCCCCGTTAAAGCATATGAATATCATGTCAGACAATCTTTATCACATGTCGAAAGTGATTTGCCTAAGGCTTACACCCAAGATAAGGAAGGAGCAGGAGAGATGATAGATTTGAGGGAGTGAATTACAGATATCATCGTTAGCGGTTAATTGGATTGATTGTATGTTTTTTGTTGCCACTTTATTTTCAATGTATTGTGAAAACGTTTGTTGTTTATTATATTGATGTTTTATGCAATGATGTTTATTTTTAATCTCAATGTCATATACAGTTCTTTTGCATATTTTTTTTCCCACTTGGATGGTCGATGAGATAACTATGGATATAATATGTAATATAAATTTTTATTGTATGTTTTTTTTTAGTTTTGAAGGTTTGTGAGGAGACATTCAACCTTATGAGTTCTTTTAGATAGCCTGTATGTTGTTATTGGCTCATGACACATGTAAAATCCTAACGAAGGCAACCAAGTTCCTATCATTTTTCAATGCTATAACTATTAAGGATCTTATAGACGACTTTTTTTGGTGATATGCATGTGTCTCACATGCGAGCTAGGTATTACATGGTTTAAAGAAAACTAAAAATTATTTTTTATTAGGTCTATTGTCTTCCTGTAGTGAAAGATTCATTGGTTTATATTATGTTCTCTGAGACATCACAGTTTAGTAAAACTTGAATTGATTGCTTCTATTATTTTTTTTACTAATGTTGCATCTAATGGTTCGTGCTTTGTTGTTTTAAACATTAAAAAAGTTGACTATTGGTTGACTTGAAAATAGTTTTATAAATATATATATATATATNTTTTTATTTTTGAAAAAAATGTGACAAAAAATATCTCATATATTTAATAGTTTCAGTAGTCGAGCACAACACTACAATCAATACACCATCTCGAAAGACGAGCGTATTACTTGACAGATGACAAAATTATATAAACTAAGGAAATTATGACATCTGTTTGGTCTGTGAAACCTTTTTTTGTGTGACCGATAATCCCCCTATCTAATATAAGATTAGATAAGAATTATTTTATGTGTGTTCATAATTCTCTATAAGGGCAAGCCCCAATAATTAATTACATACTAGACAACTGAAGTTGCCTAAGAAAACTCTCAATTAAGATCAGAGGTTTCATCTTTACAAATTCAACATTGAGTTTTCACGGGTTGTTATAGGAATATTAAGTTAGTGTTTTTATTTTTGAAAAAAATGAGACCGAAAATATCTCATATATTTAATATTTTAAGTAGTCGAGCACAACACTACAATCAATACCCCATCTCGAAAGACGAGTGTATTACTTGATAGATGCACAATTATATAAACTAAAGAATTTATGACATTTGTTTGGTCTGCAAAACCTTTTTTATGTGACTGATAACACCCTTATCTAATATAAAAATTACATAAGATTTACTTTACATGTGTAAATAATTTCATACTTGGCAACTGAAGTCACCTAGGAAAACTCTCAATTAAGATCAGTGGTTTCATCTTTAAGAATTCAACGTTGAGTTTCACGGTTGGTTATAGGAAAATCAAGTGGAAATGACTCAAGTGTGAACAATTATGTTGGAAATCTAAAGGAGCAAAAAGTATGGGAAGCCACAAATCGTGAGGAGAACCTCAGTGACTTCCCAAACTATGCTATTGTTTGGCTTTACATTTTAGAAGTGAAGTTATTTAATGTTTACTCATGCTGTTTATTTAAATTTAGACCTTACACCTGAACAATATTTAATCAAGCAAATAGCCTAAAAAAATAGGAGGACTTACGTTGCACCAAACGAACAACCTCAAAATCCTATAAAGAGTTAGAGCTTATATTGCACAACATACGATCGTACTAGTGCCTAAAAAAATATTAGGATTTACATCGTGCTAGTCAAACTAACTCAAAGTCCTAGGATTTTATGTTGTTTAAGACTACAAAAAGTTGAGTTGAAGATTGTCTATTGCTTTGTCATTGAGTCTTGTCGTCATCTAAAGTTGTCTTCCATCTGCTTGCATCCTAATCCCGCTCTTTAGAAGTCCTACTTCAAGCTCCTTGTAGTGACGATTTGGGTTTTAAAAAGCGTGTTTAGATATGCACCATTGTTCGTGACTAGCTTTGCTGCAGGGTTTCTTCTAAACAAGTATCCTTCTATTCTCTATCATAAGGGTCTCTGCAAGTGTAGTAAATAACATAATAGTAATATCACAAGTGTAACCTAACAAGTATATATACTTACTGTAAAATGCAGTAAAAAGAAAGTGCGGTAAAAGAGCAAATGCAGTAAAAGACAGTAGTATTGCTTACCCGTCGCCTTTGATGCTGCTGCAAAAAGGGTTAGATTTATAAGTAAAACGTCCAAATATTACATAAGATTAAACAAGTGTAAAAGATATATGCATACGTATATATAAGAAATTCAGATGACACATATATGGAAGATCGGAGCTGGGTATAAGGATTTTGGTAAAGGTGGAGCTAAGAATCAGGACCTGTGGCCCTGATAACTCTCGAGAGATATTCATAGGCAATTGTCAGTATCATGTACGGGAGCCCCAATACAAGGCAAAAAGTTGTCACCAAGGCAATCAGGAGAGGGTAATTCTCAGCATAGCGTATGTGACTCACATATGAACTACTAAGAGCAAGACTCAAAATTCTTACATTTTTTGTTAATAAAGAAAATTTAGAATTTTTATTTTATCATGAAAAATATAATTTTTATTCAACAAAATAGGATGTATATTTTTTTTTGTAAATGGGGTAATTCATAAATCGCATTTTTGGGGCTTAGGATCGCCAGCAGCCCCTAAAGGTTATGCAGCTCTTTACTTCATGTTAGTGGGTAGTATGCCATTCCTACACCCTCCACGGTCATGAAGCAAGTAGCTACAATATTATTCTCACATTCCAATTTACTTTTTTCATCAACGCTCGTACCCAACAAAACCTTAGTTTTATATCCCTGCTCGATGCTCCACATATCGCCGCATCTGAATGCCTACATTTGACTCGAACATCTCCTCAATTAATTCTAAGAAATACGTATGTGAATGTTGAGGAAGTTTGCATGTGTATCAACTAATTCCTATGTGCTCGTGCATTTCACAACTAAACCTCAATTTATGCATATATGTTAAATTGCTCATGTATATCATGTAATGAGGATCAACGTAACAAACCACAAAGTTCCCAAATGACATATAATATGTTGAGCCAAAATAGTGCGGATAGAGGGTGAAAAAGTTCTTAAACCACCCCAAAACAAAAAGTATGTAGCCCATAAACACATTTGAACCCTTTCCAAAATAGCCAAAATTCAGCTTGAGAATTATCATATGAATCACCTCCAAACAAAAAATATTCAGCCCAAAAGATCATCAATTAAAGCACTAAAAAAAGTTTATGTCTCAGGCCTGGAATCAGAGTTTTAAGCCTCAAAACAACTCATAAAATCCTCCCTAAATAGTAGGTCCAAAAAGCTCAAAACAACATTTTACTCCTTTGAGGTAAATCAACCTGAAACAGTGAGTTCACAAGGTTTAAAACAACATTGAATTCCTAGCAAAATAGCCAGTAAAACAACCTCGAATAGAGACATTTAAACTCTAAAATAAATGATCATCTAAAGCCTCAAAGATTTTCTATTTGAATGCTCAGACTATAAAACCACCAAAGAAGCATCCAAATCTTGAAATAAATCATATGAATCCTCATAATCTTTGCATTTGAATGCTCAAAATTCAAAACCAGCAAAGACGAATGCATTTCCTAAAACAAGCAACCATAAAGAATCAGACAAGGCTACACATATACTACATAGAGCAATTACTTTAATTTAGAAAAGCTATACGTGAAAACTAATTCCACTTAAGCAGACCCATTAACCAATATCGAAATATTCAGGATTTAAATAATGAACAACTAGAAAATCATTAAGAATGAATGGTTAGAAAATCAACAAGAAACCAACATCCAGGAAGGCAGGGGACAATAGTCGTTGCTACTACTGCATGTTTGAAATTCACATCCTTGATCTTTTCATTATGTGAGCAGGTTCATGAAGCTTTCTCTGAATTATAACACTGCACTCTCCACTAAGTTCAACAGTCTCGTTATCTTCGATCTTCCTTTTTCTATTAAGAATATCCTTCATAAACTTCACATAGCTTGACATTTGTTCTAAGGCTTCAGTAAATGGAATATTAATTGTAAGCTTCTTAAAAATTTCTAAAAATTTTGAAAATTTTTTATCTAACTTCTATTGACGGAGCCTCTGAGGAAATAGAGGTGGTGGTTTTTCCAAGTCAACTTTAAGTGGAGAAATATGTCTCTTTAAAACTTTCAGAGCGTCCTCTTCAGGCTTTTCAATTTTTTTCTCTCTACTTCAGTATCTTTTTTAGCTCTAGCTTCCAATTCTCTTCTGCTTCTAAGTTGAACGACTTTTACTTACTATTTATTCTGGTCTTTTGGATTTACTTCAGTAGTACTAGTAAGTGTCATTGGGATCTATTACTTAGTGAATTTGCTATTTGTCCTAATATATTCTCAATACTTCTAATTGTAGCTCCATGGCTTTGTAACTGATATCTCATTTATAACACCACTTCTTCTATATACAACTTCTTCTCCTTAAATTGTGGATTATTGTTAAAATTTGGACAATCATTAGGTCTATAATTATTATTCCCTTGGTTGTTCCAGTTTTTCAATGAGTTTACTCGGTTGTTCCCCCATTGCTGATTATTACCACCGAAGTATTATTCCAGTTAAAGTTGGGGATGATTCTTCCAACATGGGTTATAATTATTTAAATATGGGTTATGATGCTTGTTGTTTATGACATTCAATGTTTCTAATCATGCTTGAGAATCTACCATTTTGCCTAATGAATTCTCTTCAATCCTTATAATTGGTTGAGAAAAATTCATCCCAAATTAATCTGACTTCCTTGAAATTGCAGCAACCTAATTTACTAATATCGTAAAAGCATCAGATTTATGAAAATTGGCTACTTTCTTAGGATTTGCCCTTTCATAAGGCCATTGAAAATTATTAGTAGTTATCTCTTCATTTAAAACATAAGCATCATGAGATGGTTTTGACAACAATGAAACACCAGCATCGACATCGATAATAAATCTAAGAGATCCAGCTAATCCATTATAAAAAGTTTGAATTATTAACCAATATGATATAACATGGTGTGGGCACTTTCTCAGCAGTTTTTTAAATCGTTCTCATGCTTCATAAATAAATTCCCCTTCAAATTGACAAAAAGATATCATATTATTTCTAAACTTTACAGTTTTTTATGGTGGAAAATATTTAGCAAGGAATTTCTGCGCTAAATTACCCCAAGGTCTGATAGATCTAGGTGCTAAAAAATGTAACCATATCTTTGCCTTATCCCTCAGCGAGAAAGGAAAAATTCTAAGTCTTATAGCATCATCTGATACACTATTATATTTAAATGTAAATTGGCAAGATGTAAATTTTGATCTTTAGTTGGTGCTCCCCAAGCTAATTATTTGATACTATTTAGATAATAGCGGATATAAGTTCAAATGAATTAGCCACTACAATGGGTTTTTTGAATGCTACAATGAAGTCATCTACCATAGGGTTTGCATAATCTTTTAAAGGTCTAATCTCTTCAGCATTTTGATTGTTTTGATTTGTCATTTCTTGAAATTTTTTATTTTTTCAGTAATTTTTAATTTTTTAATTTTTCTAATAGTTCTTTCGAATTCAGAATCGTAGGACACTAGTCCTGTAAAACCTGAACTACACATATTTTTACAAAACACATAAAATAAAATAAAAATACACAATCAAGAACTTTAAATAAAAACAACAGTATAATATTCCTACAATAAATCTAAAAATTTAAATAAAACTTTATGAAAATAGAATTTAGCTTTCTAAAAATTTCTGTAAAAATTCTGTAATTATCTCTTAATTTTTCCCTACAACGGTGCCAAAAACTTGATCTCGATTCTATTTATAGATACTAATGTGATGTATCTAAAATTATATTCTTAATATCCTTATTTATAATTCTTATTTTGTAATAAAGTAAAAAACTTGATTCCAAGCAAAAGCTAGCTAAATTCATAACTTTGAAGCAAATAAGAATAGAATTATAATATTTAAATATGGGATATTATGCAAGTATATGTATCGTTTTCAAGTAAAATAAGACATTTGGATTAAGCCCCGAATATCTAACCCACAGGGAAAACTATAATATGCAACATACAAAATAAAAAAAATTAGATAACAAAATTCTACTTAGCAAAATAGTCTTACGTAAACTCTAGATTCTAAAATAAGAATGAAAGTTTGATTCTTTTTGTAATTTTTTATAGTTGAAAATAAAGTAAGCAACTAATTAACTTAATTAGATATTTGTAAGATGAAAAAAATATAAATAAAATATTTTTTTTTCTTATCATGAATCAGTAACAAAAATACGAATTCTGTTGTGGAAGTATTTTAATTGTGTTGTGTCAAATAGGAGCAATTATATATTGTCTAATCTATAGTTTGAATAGTCTTGAAGATGGGTTAGGTAAGGAAGATACTAGCTCTCACTCTAGAGTTCTCACTTCTCCCTCCACCTGGGGGCTAACATCTCGTATCAAAACCTAAAACTATAAATCAATTTGGGGGCTTTAGCCTGTCACTATAAAGTCCTCTAATTTTACACCCTTCAAAGTTTATTTCCCTATTTGTTTGCACTCAACCCCATGAATTACATTCTCATCCATGAAATCAAATGTTATTCTTACCTTTTGTAGATTAAGATAATACCATCTTGGATCTTAAATGTTCTCTCAACAGGTATTAACATCTTAATTGGTCAAATCAAGTAAATGAAGTACAAGGTTTAAAATCATCACAACTTCTTTCAATATTAAATATTAATACTTCACACAACTTCCCTCCAATACTTAATTACTTATCATTTTAAGAAAAAAAAATAAAGAAAACTACTCAGAATTCATGGAAAAAACACAATCACACTTGAGTTTAAAAGTAGAAATCATGCACACAAACAAGAAGTCTAAATTAAAACCAAATGTAGTCATAATGATAAAAACTTATCTCAAATCATCTCCACTAAAAGTCTTGAAGTTCCTTTGAATCTCTTCCTTCAATGATAATACAAACTAAAACTCAAAATAAAAAAAAGGTGGGCAGTGATACACCTAAAATATATAGTGTTTTTAGGCACATTTTTATGCTTATTTTTGAGATATTGCGCTTTAATGAAAGATATTTTTGTGTTTTCCTTACAGATACAAGTAAAAATAGAAAAAAATGCTTAAATGAGTGAAAAAAGATCAAATTTGGAGCAAAATGGTGAAAAATTGTGCAAAAGACTTTTGGCGCCTAAGCGAGAGATCCGGCACTTAAGTGCCGGTTAAACAGAGAAGGCCGCGCCTAAGCACTGAGACCCCGCGCTTAAGCGCCAATGGCAGTTACTAGACGAGTAAAATCAGTTTTAATGATTTTCGAAGAGGTTTTTGAGGCACTCATTGGCTTAATAGGTGGTTGTAACCACCAAGGACTAAAATTATCATGAAAGGATGCGTCTCTTGGGTAAAAACATCGAATCAAGCCACATTTTGAAGAGATCTCAAGGCAACTCTTGGAAAACCTATAAAAGAAAGGAGAGAGGACTTAGAAAAGAGTCTTGAAAATATTGGCAAGTTTTGAATGTTATTCTCTAAGGAGTTAGTTTGGAGAGATTTTCAAGAACCACTTTTTATTTACTTTATCATTTTTGTTATTTTGTTTTGAGTGATTGTAAAAGAGAAAAGATTCAAAGGAACTTCAAGAGTTTGGTGGAGGACTTGAGATAAGTTTGATGTACTTTTAAACTAAAGTGTGGTTTTGTTTTCTCCATGGATTCTGAGTTATTTTCTTTATCTTTCTTTTTTGTTTTAGACTACTTTTGGTTTTAATCAATACTTGTTGTTGGTTTGACAATGATTTCTTCTTTTAAAATAAAGTGTGGTTTTGTTTTCTCCATTGATTCTGAGTAGTTTTCTTTATCTTTCTTCTTAAAATGATAAGTAATTACGTTTTGGATGGAAGTTGTGGAGAGTGTTGATCTTTAATGTTGGAAGAAGTTGTGATGATTTAAATCCATGCACTTCATTTACTTATTGATTTGGTCAATGCAGATGTTAAAATATGTTGTGAGAACATGTAACAATCGGGCTGGTATTGTCTCAGTCAATAATTGGAAAGAATCACATGAGGTTGTATGAATGAGAATGTAGTTCATATGATTGAGTGCAAGTAAATAGGAAAATATTCATTGATGGGCGTAGAGTTAGAGGACTTTAAAGTGACAGGTTAAAGCCCCAAACTTGGTTTGTTGTTTTAGGTTCTGATACAAGAATGTTAGCCCCCAGGTGGAGGGAATAGAGGGAACTCTAGAGTGAGAGCTAGTATCTTCCTCGTCTAGCCGGTCTTCAGAGCTATTCAAACTTTAAATTAGCCAATGTTCTTTATAGCATCTCTAGTAGGGGTAAAGAATATTATTGCTCCTATTTGCCATAACACAATTTGCATACTTCCTTAACAAAATTCTTATACTTATTACTGATTCATGATAAGAAGAAAGATATTTTTCTATTAAGTACTTTTCTTCTACAAAAACTTTAGTTATCTTTTTTAGTTGTTACTGTTTCGTTAAAATATAAAAAATACAAAAATTATTTAAATTTTAAATTCCTTTATCTTTTTAAGAATAGAAAAACTTTCTAAAAAGTGCATATTACATAATCTTCCCTGTGGGTTTGATATTTAGGTTTTAATCAAAAAGTCATATATTACTTGATAACGAAATATATACTTGCGTAGTATCTCAATATAAATATATATAAATTAAAAAGTTAAATTCTTATTTTTTTCTTCAGAATCAAGTTTTTAGTTTTGTTGCAAAATAAGAAAATATAAGTGAAAAATACCATCAGAACTATTGCTATACTGTGTATAAGCATTCAGTCGAGATCAAGTTTTTGGCGCCATTGCTGGGGAAAAAAACTAAGTAAATTTCTATTTTTAGAAAGTCTTATTTAAACTTTAAATATAGTATCTTATTTTGTATGATTTTATTTTATTTTATTTTATTTTATGTTAGTGTATGCGTAGTTCAGGTTCTGAAGGACTAGTGCCCTACGATTCTGAATTAGAAAGAACTATTAGAAAAATCAGAAAAACCAAAAAAATTAAAAATCTTGAAAAATCCAAAAAAAATTACAGAAATGACAAACTAAAATAATCAAAATGCTGAA